>VZTG01006201.1:2527643-2674143 GCA_013397845.1 Melanocharis versteri
GGTGTGAACTCCGCTTCGTGTCCCTCGAGGGCTGGGGCGAGGCGGGCGGGGGTCGGGGCGGGAGCGGAGCGCTTCCATCCACCTGCCCGGCCACCTCCGCGGCGGCAGGACCGGAGCCCCGAGGGAGAATGGGGCGAGGGAGGAGGAGATGGAGGGATGGAAGGGGGCGAGCTCGGGCTAGGACGGGGAAACCCCTTTAGAAACTCCTGCAAAGGCCCTACTTTTAAAGCTGCTAGTAATTAAACCTCAATCAGGCTCGCTGTCGGTGTGGCGGAGGCTCCGGCTGCCGCCCGCGTCCCGCCGCGGGTGCCGGGTGCCTCCTCTCTCCCTCCCTCGCTCGCTCGCTCCGCGCTGTGTCGGGGCACCCGCTCCGCCCCGGCCCCGCACGGTGCTTTCTTGGCGGGGCTGCCCGGGCCGGCCAGCGTCCCCGCTCCCTGCCGCCAGCCCCGGCTCCCAGCGCGCCCACGCCCCGCCTCAGCTCGGCGGAGACTGCGAGCTCCCCGCTGTCCCTCTCTTAACCCGAGGCACTCGGTTTCACACGGGTGGGTGCTGGAGGTGGAGAGCCCCCGAAGAGGAGCCGGGGGTCAGGAGCGGAGCCTGTGAGCCGCGGCCCCCTGGCCCCGCTGCGGCCGCGCTGCGGGGCTCTGGAGAGGCGAGCGGGAGAGCGCGGTCCCGGTCCCCTCCGCGGCCGCGGGGCCGGGGCGGGTCGCGCTCCGGCTTTGCCCAGCGGGACGTCGACCCGAGGAACGGGAGCGTGTTCCCGGGCAGTGGGCCCACGCCGCTCCGCAACGAGACACCGAGATAGGGAAAAACCCCGACTGACCCGTCCCGGGAAGGGGAGCCGGGGCTGCGCGGGGGCGGCTCAGCCTCCTCCCCTGGGCTGGGTGCGCGGAGCCGGGGCAGGGCGGAGCACGAAGTGTGTGCCGCGTTTGTCCCGCTGGGAGCTCTCGAGGGCGCCTCCTTCCCTCAGGAGAAGGTGCCTTGTCGCCAGGTCCGTGCCGGGAGCCTTGGAGCCCAGCTGGGAGAGATGCTGCGGGAAGCGGAGCTCACCTCATGGCAGGGTTCTTGGCTTGCTTGGTGTCCGCTCCCAGCGCTAGTTTCGCAGATAACTCATTTACCACATACTTGCTGAAAGTTGAAATATATAAAAAGCAGAAGGAATAGGACATTTGTTTTTAGTCCCAGACGATGTCAGCCGCAAGGTGGCTGCAGCCGGGGGTTTCCTTTCCTGGTTAAGTGAACCCTTAAGTGACGTGCGGAATATTGCAGAGGTGAACTTATAGTTGATCCAGCACCAGTTGTGTCTATTCCAGTAAATCTCATTTCTCTGGCTTTTCCCTAAAAGCAGTAGTAGCGAATATTTCTGACACAGGATTACCGGTCAGTTAGTATTTATAGCTCTTGCTTTGGAGGAGGGTTTATATCAGTTGTAGCAGATGGGGAATTCGGCCACCACTGTGAGCGAATATTTTAATGCCTGGGTTATTATGGAAGGCAATCCACACATCGTCATTGGTAACCGCCTGGAAGAATGAGTTGCTTGCTGTTGTTTGAAGAGTCTGTATTTACTTGATTCAGGTTGTATTCCTGAGTGAGGGGAGAAGCATCAGTACCCAACACGAGATACACAAGAGGTAGATTTCAGCCCGTTTTGACATACTCTCGGTTCCTCCTATTGCCTGTCGCTAGGCAGCTGTCTGCTGACTGTGGTCCTTGGGTGCTTGATGCTTTGGTTCATGTAGTAGGAAACCTGGGAACTTTGCACAGGTTTCTGAATTCTGTCTGGAGGATATGTCTAAGAACTCTGCATAGCAATATATAAGTTCCTGGTGCACATCTTTGTTTCGGGATCTAGGTATTTGCCTCTGTCTTGAGAGATTTATACTATAAGAGATGGATTCAAGATATGTGTTTAAGTGATGTGAAATTTGTTGATAAAAAGTTGGTTAAAACTTTGAGAAACTCCTCTGGAGATGGCATTTACAATGTATAATCCCCTATATATTTCTAGGAGTTGTATCAAGCATTCGTGTCTGGGATTTGTGACAGTAGACCAACCAAGTCCTGGGATAACTATAGCAGGTTGCAAATACTCAGAGAGAGAAGGGGATATAGGTCTTATCCTCTTCTGTTTAATAATGATTGAGGTACTTCAGTCTGCTTTTTCTATTAGATAGTGGATGAACCACTTGCTGTGTGCCTTCAAGACAAGAAAAACATGGAAGGCAAAAATACAGTGATGGTATGTCAGGAATATTAGAGAAAATGACACAGGAGGTAAATGGGGGAAAACTGCAGAACAGAAATACATAAACCAAAATTTACCCAAGTAAACCTTCAAATGCTCTTTCCTGACAGCAAGAAATCTACTATAAATTATCTTAATTTGTTTTTCCTGTAGAATTTTAGCAGGAGAGGATTGCAAAAAATCTTCTTGGCCCAGAAAATTGACTAAAACTAGTGCAGTAAAGTTGAGTGAAAAAGAAATCTTTATAAGTACGGTGCTGGGCACGTGTTGATGTATCTTGAGATTGGTACTGTTTTTAAGCTAGCTTCTGTGGTCAGACAAATTACCCATTCTGAAACTTGTTCTTTGGCACCAGAATTGTTTCTTCTAACCCAGCTGGTTCACCTAGGACTACCTTTAGTGTTAATATAATGCTGCATTCTAAAGTGTTGATTTTTCCTAACTGGTTAAGTTAGTGCAGATGATTTTGACCTTGATATTACCTACTGTAAGTGCAGGTAGTACAACAGAGAGCACAGGATAAGCTGAATAAAGTAGAAAGAGGAAAAAGAGAGTAGGCCGTAGAGGACAATGGGAAGAGGATGTGAGTTTCTTCAGAAAAAAGTTCTGCCTTTTTAAACAAGCTTGAGAGTCCTTTGCCACAGGTATTTTAATAAGGTTCTTACAAAACTGGATTGTGTAGAAATAGATTGTTGTACTTTGTTATGTATAGCTTACTGTATTTCCAATGCTTGTGTATAATTAGCAAAGAATATAGAGTTTCTTTTTATGTGGGCCAAGTTTTCAAAACTGTCGAGTAGCCCAAGTGGGGTTCTTTGTCCCTTTCAGGTAAAATGTGCTTTGGTCATAAAACTGCTGCCAGGAAAATTTGTCTCCACCGGTGTCTGTGGTAAATTCCTTGTTGTTTGTTTGTTTTATTTGCTTGGGGTTTTTTTTGTTTGTTTGTTTCAATCAAATCCAGGTTTTCCGCACAATTTTCATTAAAGTGGATGCCTTCTCTTTGCCTGTTTAGTAAGTCTCTGTTCCATGTGTTTTCAGACCTGCTGATACTGTGTGTGTTGAGGGGAAGAAGATGCTTTGTCGATACAATATACAGAGCTGTTTTCTCTTGGCTTTTCTAGCTGTCACAGCTTTTTTCATCAGTGATGTCCAGGGCCAAGGTAAGTCATGAATAAGAAGATGAAGCTTTTCACTCTGATGTGCAGAAATAGACCTTTTGTTCCAAATGCAAGTGTTACTTCCTTCTTAGTAGGATGTGAATCCAATAATACTGAAATGAAGAAGGAATTTTGCTGCTGATGTTGGGGAGCAGGTGGGAGTAGAATTACTTCATGTGTGCTCTTTGAACCCAATATCTCAAGTAGCATAAATATTTGTGCAAATTCGTGTGTCTCAAAATGAGTTATACACAACATGTTTTTACTGCTATTTACATGAAAGTACTTACCAGAAATTGCTCTTACTGTCCTCTATGTAATCAAGTAAGTTTGAAGGATCAGCTATGATATGAAGCTTGTATGGAATATGTATTTTTTTTCTCTTTTGGAACAGTAGCTGTTGTAGTGCTTATATCATTCCATATTGCATAGATCTGTTAAATGTCACAGACTACTTCTGCAACTTTTAAAATGAAAATCCCCTTTGTGAGTATTAAAGGATACTGCTGGGATTGTTAGGCTTACATACTTGTTGGATTGTATTGACAGTGGCTTGACTGCTAGAGAAAATTTATCCTATTGCTTGGGGAAGGTGGGAGGAAGAATATCAATGAGTTTTTATGATCTCTAAAGAAAGACATTTCTCTTAACTTTAGATTTATGTAATCCCTTTGATATGAGATTGCATGGGCATAAATGGGAGCAGAATTGGATCCTGGGGTCTTTTAAAGTGTTTTGTGTAATGCATTATTCATGAGCACATTTGGAGACTGTTGGCAATGTGAGGCTTTCAAAGTCCTGATGATGCAAGTAGCAGTGCTGTCCAGTCTGCGTGGCACTGGAGTGCTGGAGAAGCATACCATCTTGGATGTTTGGAAATCTGTGAGCGTTTTACAAGCCTCTCCCAGAATTTAGGGACACATGTAAGCTGTAATATTTGATGTCGGCGATGTGAGGTGAATCAAGAAATGTATGTTCCCAATGTTCAGTGCATCAATTCTGGTCAGAAATGAGGTCCAGAATGTTTGTGACTTAATGAGCCAATAAAGCAAAGCATATGGTTAGTCCTTTCTCTGTATTTCAGTCCTAATACATATGGTTAAGATTTGCAAAACAGGACTGGGGATTGAGATCCATCTCCAGAAAGTTTTGCAAAATTCCTTGATCTTGGAAAACTATATTCTTCTCTGCTTTTTAAAAACTTTGATTCAATCAGTTATAGTTGGAGTGTTTTCTCCCTTTAATATCAATACAATGAAATGAAGGTCAGAGAGAGGTTTTTTTTCCACAGTAATCACACCAGCAGAAGCTAGAGCTGTACTTGATGAATAAAGAACAATACTTCCCTTGTTCTTAGACTCTTTCAGCAAGCATCAGCTATGGAACGCTGTCAGCAGTATGATATTAAGCTACGTGGACCATTGCCTTAGCCCAACATGACTGTTACTCTATTAAATGAGGTGATATGAAGTCTCTATTCCATGTTCACAGAAAAAAAATTTCTCTTGGTACATTTAAAGTAATAAGATGTTTCTGAAACTCTTTTCTCGAGGTTGCCACCTCTTGCAGTAAGCTCTTCATGCAGCTAGCTAACTATTTACAATTTAATACAGCTTGTTTGTCTGTTTTAATCAACTGTACACTCTGCCAAGGCGTAGGAAGAGCTGGCATTAGTTCCAGCTTGTGTTTCCTTCTTTTGGCAAAGATGCTCAGGTAAAGGTGTGCAATGTGACTTCTTGGAAAGGAGAATATGTTCGTGAGACTGAAGCCAACATGCCTGAAGCTACAAATTATCCCTTCAGAGGAGCTATGTGGTTCTATCTCATTTTTTTGCCCTATTGCCTTATAAACCACATAGTGCTGTTTGGTTTTTACTCAACAATAATTATTTTTTAAGCACTGCTGTTTCTTCCCCATTCAATATAATGTATAAATAACAGCTTTTGTCTACTTATGTCCTTACATAGTACATGAAACAGTGCTGGGCAAGAAAAACACTTGAGAATTTTTCGTTTATTCATGAAGTAACTTGCCTTGAGAGTTTTTGTGTACTTAAAGATGGAAATGTTTCTTCATGTAGCAATAATTTTCATGTGTTACTACTGCAATTGCTAATTAATTCCAGTGCATATTAACTTGTTTAATTCTTATGACAACAGTAAATTGGAAGCCACAATATTTAGTTAGTACTCAAACTCAGACTATTGGATGTCTTGGAGAATTGTCCATAAGCAATTTATTGTATTTTTCCTTTCCAGTAAGAGTTGAAAACATTCTTTCCCTAGTTGTCCAAAAGAGTTATGTGTTTGGAGTGCTAATTTACCTGGTGGCATAAACCAAAGCCTTGAACTTGTCAGTTTTCTTTTGGGTGACTGCTCTAATGTTGCTGACAGCCATTCTCTTTTGCATTCCTGTAAAACCACTTAACGAGATCTAGCTACTGATTTTTATCAGTTAACTGACTCAGCTTGGATTAATTTTTTTCCCTTTCTGCAAGAAGTGAGATTTTGTTCCACAGACAATAAAGGTCCAAAGAAATAAAGATATCCTCTTCAGGTTGGTGAATGCGTAGTAATTCCCATCAATATTTTGTTGTCTGTTCGAGTGATAGATTTTTAACTTCTTAGCTGTATGTACTTTTCTATGCCAGAACGTTAGTCTTTGCACAACTAAGACACAGTTGATTATCTGCCTAGTGAATAATTATTTTCTTTCTTATGGTTTTTTGTTGTGTGGGAATGTCCCTTCCACTGCACTGTTGCCTTTGATACCAAAAGTACCCAGTGAAAATTGACCAGTTATGTAAAGACTATTCTGGCACAACTTTTCTTTCACGTTGTAACTCTGTAGTATACAAAAAAACTTCTGGTGATTGTGTTCTTCTTTGCTTGTAAGATCTGTGATTGTTTTTTAGGGGCTCAAGTATTTACCTGTTTTGGTGATGGCTAATAGCAGTTAGGCCACAGCTATGCTTCTTTGTTAGAGGGTGCTTTCATAAACTGTCGAGTTGAAAGTAGGATGGAAAGAAATGACAGGGAAGGAAGAAGATGGCAGAGAAAGTGAACTCTGAAATTCTAAGACACGATTGGGTTTTTTTTTTGTCAGTCCTTGGTGTTACTTTGTTGCTCTCTGCTCTGCTTCTTAATCCCCATACAAATTTACCGTTTAATCCCAGTAAAATCTGCAGCGTTTTCACACATGCATATAGTCATTATTTAAAAGTTTACTTTCTATTCCTGAGACAAAATAATAAAAGGAACTGTATTTTTGCGAACTGCTAGGTATGATTTGTCACTCTTGTTCATTCATCCCCAATTTATTGTGATTTATGTATAGCTCAAAGACACAATGAATCTTGAGAATGAATTAAAAGCTGTAATCCCTAATTACAGTCTGCTTGGCTTTAAAAACTTTTTGCCACAGCCTCTGTCATGTTTTTACAATTATAGCATGCTGATTATTCTTGCAGAAACCTGCCTACCAAAACACTTTGCAGTACGAGGGCCAAATTTTCAAAGAACTGATGTTGTATTTGCAGCGATTCCTGCACACGCTCTTGCTTGCAGCCTGTTTCTTTCTAAACTCCATGGAGGTGACAGGCAGATTGAAGATGAGGTCTGACGAGATTGTGCCCAGCAACTAAGGAAATGCATGGGTTGGGTGTAAGCCCAGTGCTGTGAATCAGAACAGCTTTGAGTGCGTGGAGTTTCTGTGCTGCCTGCTGCTTCTGTCCCCTTGCCTCTCTTCTTGAGCTTGTTCTCTGAAGTCTTTGGGAATGCAGAGGTGTTGCTAAGCTGTTCTTAGTCCTTATGTACTCTCTTTTCTGTGTGCTGGTGTTAAGTCCCTCAAGGAAGAGAACTGCAGAACCAGCCCTTGGTCTGACAAAACTGCCACCTATGGAATGAGAGGCTGGATGTAAGAGAATACATCTGTTGTAGTAAACCTCCAGATTCTTACTTCTAAGATCCAAAATGTGTTTAATAGTAGATGACATGAAAAAACACATACTCCCAAATCTCAAAAAACTACAGCCTGCCTCTTTCCTTCTTTCTTCCCCCAAGCTGCTGGAAAAAGTAGCATGTAGGAAAAAGTTATTGGTCCAGGACAGGTCTTTGGCTGCTGCTGGTGCCAGAGCTGCATTGGCTGTAGCAGGTCAAATGGAGAGGCCAGAGATTGTTGGCCAGCATATTCTGCCCGTTGACTCAGATGCTCCATGTGCTGTAATCCTTAAATCTCAGAAATATCATGAGATTGTTGGTTTATTATATCTAAAGGACCAACAAACTGTAGGCATGTGCCTAGTCCATTAAGAGCAATCTTAGCCCTGGGGAAAAGAAATTGCCACTTACCTGCTTCAGATAATTTCCCTGATTTGCTAACAGAAACCTTAAGGTGTAGTGGCAAAGGCATCAAGGATTTGGAAAATGAAGGAGACTGTTCAGGGGGCTGTCAGGAGGCAATGGGAAGAGGAGGAGTAAGGTTGGAGGTGTTTAAGGTTTTCTGGCCCTTCTGTCGTTCAGCCTCTGGATATCTTCCCTGGATGCCTTTCCCTGTAGATCAGTTTGTTCTCTGTGAGCCCAATTCTATTCAAATGTGTGAAGATTTCCCCTTGTTGACAGCCTTGGATACCCCAGGCTGCACTGCCAGCTGCTCTGCTGCAGTTCTTCAGTGGAGAAGGGATGTGCCTCCCTGAAGCAGAGTAGAAAGGTTTTGTAGACTGTGGTCTGGCATCAGTGGAGTTTGAGTGAGCAGTGGGGTGCAAAAACGTGAAAAACTAGTTTATGTGCAGAGACACAGAGTTGCTGATGTTATGGTAACAACATGGGGCATTTTTTCCGTTTGTTCTTGTGGGGCTTGCTTCAGTGATATATCACCTCTTTCTCAATCATTCCATGCTTTTATTCATTTCACCTGCTGCTTCATTTTGAAACCTAGGTGATGGTACAATATAAATGGAAGCCAAATTTTACTTACCATCCAGATTGCCCCTGTCTTAAGTCTTGACTTGCCTGTGCATGCCTGCTAGTCCTGATGAGACTGAAGCAGTGTTTGCAGCTGCAAAGCTTTGTGCTGCTTAACCCAGGTTTGCAAATTGGGCAGCTGATGTTCCCTTTGCCTTGTGCATGCCTGTTTTTCTCTTGGTTATTCTCTCCTCACAAGGATTTGAAAATTTGGCCCTGGGTGACATTAAATGGGGGGAAATGCCCACAGTAATGAGAGGTAAAGGAGTGTAGGTCATGCATATTGTCCGTGTAAGCAAGAGAGCAATTTTAATTCCCATATATTAACAAAGAGCATTTTTATTACCAGCTTCGCCTGCTAAACTAGTGTCTTAACATCTAACATTGTTTGTCTTTCTGTCCTCTCCTCTTAGGTTGTTTAGTTTGTTTTGTAAAGAGATAAATAAAAGGTCTGTCTGAGGGAAGTAGTGTACCTGGGGATGTCATTTTACAAACTAATAAACTCATGTATGTGACATTTTGAATAGCTTGCATCCTTTACCATTAAAATTTTGTGTTGTCTTCCTCTGTGTGTTTATTTTTGTTTGTTTTAAATTGGTTACTTTTTATTTGAAGTTAAAATGTTATTTTCTTTCCAAACTTGCAGTGTCCCCACCAACAAGACTAAGATATAATGTAGTGAGTCCTGACAGTGTACAGATATCTTGGAAAGCCCCCAAAGGGCACTTCACTGGATATAAACTTCTTGTCACTCCAAGTTCAGGTAAAAGTCTGTATATTCTCTTTTAAGGTGAAAGAAATCTCTTCCTAAGGCTTAAAAGCTTTCAGAGTGCAGTGTCATTCTCCAGGATGAAGAAACTGTTAGCAAGCTTTGGATAATGAAGTATTGGCTGGTCAACAGAAGAGAGATTGATTTCACTAGAGGGTAGTGAGGCACAGAAAATGGGAATTGAATGCTTAAGGTGGCAGAAGTGGGTCAGTGCTAGTTATACTTCATGTGTAGTCTTTGGGAATTGCCACTGATCATCTATCTTTACCTTTCTTCCAGTGGGATGTAAGGAAGTCTAGGAAATATTCGGGGGGGAGCATCGGAATCCTAATTCAGTCAAACTTTTAAGATGGATCTCCCTGTCCCTTACTCCTTTGTGAGCTCTCTGGAAAACATCAAAAAGAATTTAAAAAGAGAAGCAATCTTTAAAAATATTTTGAATGAAAACTTGAAAAAGTAGACAACAAAGTGGCTATATAGAGCTATAGAGGTCCTACTTCTGTACATTTAAAATTAAATTTAGATACAGAAACAGTTTAAACATACAGCTAAAATACATCCTTGTACTTATTGGCACACAGTCTTTATATGTAAATGGACATAGAAATGTTTAATATTTGTATTTCTACACAAGAATTTCCTTGCCTCAAGAAAGTTGGCAAGGAGAGTGTTCAGAGGTGATGTGGGTACAACAAGGTCAGAACTGGCAGCCAATCACAGGGTGAAAGCCTGTGGGTATGATGTTACCAAACTTGACAGATTTTTGTAGAATGTTTATTTTTTTCTTAATGATTATGCTGGACACCATGGCTGTTTCATGAGGCCCAGGTAAAAATGCTGATCTTAGGAGTGTTTCTGTTTAAGAAAACTGGTTAGACTGCCTAGGTTGTTGCTTGTCTGGGGTGTTCCCTGGCCTGGCTGTATGGGTAGTCCCAAAAGTGGGAAAAGTGGTAATGCTTAGGTCACGGTAGGGCTTGAAGTATTTTTAAGTCATTACATTTACTGTGCTATAAGAAAAGCATACAAAGTTATGTATTTGTTGGAATTTTTTTTGTGTCTTTTCTTCTATAGGTGGAAAAACAAATCAGTTAATTCTTCAAAGCACTGCAACCAAAGCAATTATTCAAGGTCTCATTCCAGATCAAAATTATGCCCTTCAGATCATTGCATTCAGTGAAGACAAGGAGAGTAAACCAGCACAAGGCCAGTTTAGAAGTACGTGTCTCTTTATGGCTGACATACAGAATTTATCAGATGTTTGATGTAACTTTTGAAATGGTAACAGGTCTTCCGCAAAGGGGGATGATGGAAAACCAGTTTTTTTTTGTGGTGGAAGGAAAATCAAAGACACGTATTTTAACTGGTATAAGTACAGGTGGAGGCCTGAATTGATTGCATAGTATATTCTTGCATTGGGCTGTCTTTGTTTCCGTTGGATTGGCATCCCTTTCTTCCTCATTCCATTAGGAAATTAGCTGGTATTTCATGGAAAGAATCTTCAGTGGGGAGAAAGAAAGTGCTATATTCTGATACTTTAAAAATTTCCTTTTTATTAAAACAGTGCAATAGCTGTGCCAGCTGGCAACTAGTTGCTAGTTCAGTAGTATGAAAGACTGATTTCTTAATGGTCTTCAGTGGTCAAATATGTTTAAAAATTTAATTTTTTATATGATCAATACATACTCTTAATGTCTATATCATAGTGATATATATACTTATCTGATTTATCTTGAACTTCATGTTAAACATGTTAAATATGATTAGTGGAGATTTGGTTGATAAATACAATAATGTGGCAGTGTAGGAGTACAGTTGAAAGGCTACTGAATTCCCTGACACTGAACTTTTCTCACTGTCATTGCTAAACCACCTTTCCCTTAAAACCAGCTCAAGATAAAATATACTGAGTACTTGATGTGGTGTGTATCAAAGTCCTTTTAGCTTTTCACCACTACAACTGTATTTACTACCATAAGTTCTGTCCTGGTTAGGAAACCCTCAAAACCACAGATTACTTTAGCATTAAAAAGAAGCCCACAGAAGGCTACAGCAAGTTCTATAATACTAGGTGTAGCTGTTTTTTAAATGGCCTTTAGGAAAAGTAGAGCTGGCGGCTTGACTCAAGAATACGGGGATTGTGTTCTATTTAGTACACTGTCTTTGCTGCATGTGAAAACATGTACTTAAGGCTGGAGTTGCATTTAAAAACATGATGCCTTGCATGAGTAAAACCAGACACAGCATATATACAAATCCTTTTTTTGCTCTCCTGTATTATAGTTTTTTTCCCTTGTTCTTTGACATGTGGCCACTAATTCTTTAGATGAAAAAAGGTCAAATATATAAAGAGCTTTGAGAGTATCATCTGGCTTAGTGCATTGAAAGTATGGTTTTAATGGTGTTGAGTTGTAACTGATGTACTAAGAATTCTCAAGCTTACAATAAAATTTTATTGTCAAAAGAGTATTTCTCTTTATTTAGCCAGGTATACATTCTTATTCTAGTACATAGTGTTTAATGAACTAAGATCATTTTTTTTTTTTCCTTTGAAAATGCTGATGTAAAAACATGTGCTAGATAAAATTTTTGTCTGTGTAAATATTTGAGTAAAACTGCTGTCTTGTCTCTTCTTCCTATGTGGTTAGAATTTTGACAGTTCCCAAATCCAGAAATCTCTGTCAGGATGTGACCAACTTTTCTTCTTTGAACATTTTCAGACTTTTGTACAATTTTTTCTGGAGACTTGCCCCTCAATACTACTAGCATTAGAGGCCAGCTCTTGGCCTTGCTCTTGGCCTTTTCTCATAGGAATGCTTCTAGGAGGCTAAGCAGCAGCATCCCTTTCAGCTGATGTTATTCTGGTATTTCACCTCTCGTTTTAGTCAGAGTCTTGTTTAGTTAGGGATTAAACCCAGACTTCTGACTAAGACCTGGTGTCATTTTGGCATTATCTGTAACCCTGGTAATAACCAAGATCTGCCTTGGTAAAAGCTGACTCCTCAGCAAGCTTGTGGACTTGAATTTGCTCCCGAATCAGTTTAACAATTGTTTGCTAAAGGCAGAGGTGATACACAGTTGCATGTGCTGTCTTAATAAGAAGAGGAGTCAAAAGTTCAGGTTTTTTGTTCTCACCTCTGTACCTGCAGTGTGAGTGCAGTAGGTTCTGCAAAGGGTTGTGATATTGAGAAAATCACATTCTGATGTTTGCCAGTGGCTCGTTGTCTTCCTTAGAACTTAGTCTTGTGATTAAATTTTGGGTTGGAACTTGGAGCACTCCTGGTTGATTCAGATATTCCACATGCTATTGGGTAAATTAGTGAAATCCATTTGACTTTGATTCCACTAATGCACAACAGAATGTTTGTACTGTCTCTCTTACATGGTCAAGAGACAGACAACCTCCTTTCACACCCTCACAGTGTTTTTTTGAATGATGTAGCACAGAGAGACTTTGGTCCTGGCTGAGGCTCGGTGTCTGCTTGGATGAATGTCAGTCATAATCCAGTTTTACATAAATTAGGAAGTGTAATTGGAGTAGAATTTTATTTTCTGTGGAAGATATTCTCAGCTTCATTGTTTTAAGCTTTACCTGACTGTTGCAGACAGCTGGAGTGTGGATACCAATTAGCATTCTAAGAAAATTCTGGAAGGGGTTTGTCTTCCCAATACGTGACTTTAGCAAGGACTTTGTCCGAACCTCTCAGACTGTTAGTAGAGCAGTACTGGCTACTAATGTAATATTAGGAATTGCTAACCAAATTGGGTTCTGCTTGGCTGTTGTGGGAGATTTGGGACATAGTAAGGGAGGTATCCCACCCACTTGTGGAACAGGAAACTGTCAAAGTCTCAGCTCTGGAGCAGCCTTGCACTCACAGGAGTATTTGGTGCCCTGAATACAGATTTGGGCATGGGATCTGAGCTGATTCTGTAAAGAGGATAGTGTAGCAGCTGGCTTATGTGCTTTTGTGTTGACTGACTTGGAGTGGAACTTTGCGATGCTGGACTCTCCCCAGCCGGCTTTGCCAATTTTCTGGACTATATTTCCAGTGTGGGATCTTGTCTGCATGGGCTTAGGTGCTGATGTAATTATTTGGACTCTTCTGTGTGAAGAGAGTCAGTTTTGAGAACTTTAATGATGATAGAATGGGGAAAGATCCGTAAAAATAATAAATGCAGTGGGAGGGAGGGAAAACCCAGAAACAGTAACTCATTACCTAAGAGTATCTTCAGATGCTCTGTGCAACTACTTTATCAGGAAGAAGAAAATTATGTGCTTCTAATTGCATTGTTTCTAGATTAATTGATTTCCCCCCCTTGCTTTACAGTTAAAGATATAGAGAGAAGAAAAGACACAAGTAAATCCAAGGTGAAGGATCCAGAAAAAACAAATGCGAGTAAACCAGCTCCAGAAGGTCAGATCATAACACGTACAACTTATGTGATATTCTGAAAATAATCAGCTTCTTTATTTAACTTGGCCATTGTAGAGATTTTCTGTAAGTCAGTACTTTAAATCTGGTTCCCAGGGTTAAATTAAATAGAAGGGAAAAAACAGTATTTTTAGAAATATTGGAAAGTTGCTAAAGAGTTATTGCTTTTAGTTCTGTGTTTTGCTTTACTTTTTTATGAAGTCCTAAACGCCATCATGAATAGATGAAAATTATTAAAAAATAATTTTAAATAATATTAAAATTATTAAAAGCTGCATGTACTTCCCTACTGGGTGCACTTTGAGTAGTGGGAGAATCATGCGGGGGGGGTGTGTGTGTGTACATAATAACTTATTATGTTGTAATAATATTATTATTATTATCTGTAAGGTATGCATTTAAAACTAATTCCCACCTAAAGTCAAATTGATACTATTGTATAATTAGCCACATAATAACTTGATAAGTCTGTCCTAGTGCAGATCATATGTGTGAAAACATTTGAACCATTTTGAGGGAGGGGAAAAAAAGGAGTTAATTTTGCCCTGTTGCAAGGAGCCAATCTTCTGCTGAAATGGGATCCTGCTTGCCATGAGAAGTTTGTCTAGTATGGATGAAAATCTATTTCGAGCTTAATATAGAACTCTATTCCTTGTTATTTTAAAATTCAAACAGCATCTTCTTTATGAAGTTACCCCAACAGTAATTATTCCCTTCAGTGGTTATTTATGGTATACAGAACAAGAAGAGTTTGGTATGACCTTAAATAATCTCTCTGTGAATAAATTGGACAGTTTCTAGAATCCCATTTTCCCCTTCCATATAAATCTGTCTCCAGTGATACAAGTATCAAAGACCTCACCTAAAGCTCCTTGAAGCCCATACAAATTTTTCTTCCGTGGGTTTTTATTCTTAGCACACATTTTTGCGTCATGTTGTATTTATTAACACTATGCAAGTTTGTTTCCATACAGCATTTCTCAAACCAAAGCACCCTTGAATTCCATTGGGTGCATTGAAAGAATGTTAGTGTTTGCAACACTGAAGAGACAAGTTGTACCTGCTCGTACATGGCAGGCTAGTGGATAGGTGATCTTTCCTACGTAGTGTGTAGAGGAAGGCTGAGTTGGAAGAAATGACAGAACTGAGAAGGAAAACGTGATTTGCTTTCTTAATGGAGGACAAGTGATAAAAGTTGAAGGAGGGAAAACTGGGCCTGTACTTGGAAAATGTTGATTAAATGCAGACAGAGGAAAGTGTCTGCCAGACTGTGGGAGAGAATTTACGCTTTTTTCATGGAGTAAGGGCAAAAATACAATTGGCAAGAGGAGTTTGGATCCACAGTCTATCCCTTTTTAGGATTCATGTTTACTTTTGAAGTCTTTGGCTTAGTCACTTTCCTCATCCCTGCACCACTTTTACTCATCTGAATTTCTTCAGTTGTATCAGGGCAGTTTGTAACAGAACAAAATACATTTCCATCCACCACTTGTGAAAAGATATTGCCTTACATTTACTGTAGCAGGTTTTACTAGAAAACTAGGGGTATGCATTTAAAACTAAGGCAAAACTTACAGACTTCTCGATCAGCAAACCTGATCATAAAGAAAAAATAGTATGCTAATTTTTATGAATTCTTGAATTTGTTTAGTCCTATTTCCAACTCGGCTATATATTATTGTAAAGTAGCAGGCCTTTTTCCTCTAGTCTAACTATTGCATATTTCTTTGCTTTGTGCAGTTTAATGATTATTCACAGTGATGGAGATTCCAACTGAATGACTTCAGTGGGAGTAGGGTGAGATTCCAAGTGAAAACATTGGGCAAAAATAACAGCATCAGCAAAAAAATGTGTAGCTGGGGTAGATGTGAATTCAGGACTGATACACAGACAGTAATGGTATCAAAACCTTCCTAGTTTAATATATAAAGACTGTTCCACCTCAAATTGAAATCGGATCAAAGAAATAAGGAAAAGTCTGAAAGAAATGGATTAAAGAAATAAGTGCAAAATTTTACGGCAAAACCACGGATAATAATTTGATCCTCTGCAGATGTTTGACAGGAAATTATTTGAGTACGACCAAATAAATCCAAGCCAGCAGTTAATTGGTTTCATAACCATTTAGTGTATGGCTAAATTTGATGGATTTAATGGCAACCCTGATACATTCTGTGGCTGCGTTTATATCTTTGGTCAAGATGGTAAGACCTTGGGAGTTAACACTACGGAAGAAATTATGAGAATCATAAAATCATTAAGGTTGGAAAAAGCCTGCAAGATCATCAGCTCCAAGCTTTGACCTAATACACCATGTCCGCAAAAACATCTCATGAAGTGCCACATCTATTCAGTTGAGTGCTTCCATGGATGGTGACTGCACCAATTCCCTGGGCAGCCTGTTCCAGTGTTTACTCTTTCTTGCCGTGATGAAATTTTTCATAATATACAATCTGAATCTCCCCGGTTCAACTTGAGGCCATTTCTCCTTGTNCCCAGATCCTTATCCAAGGGCAGCTTTCCAGCCACTGTTCCCCAGCCTGCAGCACTGCATGGGATTGCTGTGACCCAAGTGCAGGACCCAGCACTCGGCCTTGTTGAACCTCATGAAATTGGCTTTGGGCCATTGATCCAGCCTGCCCAGATCCCTCTGCAGAGCTCTCCTACCCTCCAGCAGATCAACACTCATGCCCAGCTTGGTGTTATCTCTGAACTTACTGAGGGCGTTATTAATGTGTTTGTACAAACTTTTAAAAATCTTTTATGATGGCAGCCAGGTTGAGTTAGGTAGAATAATATCTTACCTGAGAACAAGAGCAACCTTTGCCTATAAGGCAAATTGAAAACAACCATTGTCCAGACTACTGCTGTCAGTGGTTGTGGCTTCTGCTCTTGTCTTGAGTGAAAGAGTAGCGTAATTCCCCAGTTATTATTGTCAAATTTTGACGTAAGGAGGTGCCTTCTGTGAACATCTGCTCCACTTATTACAGAAGGATGCTTATGGCATTAGTAAACCAGAAAATTCAAAATCATTGTTTTGGGACAAAACTAATAAAGCACAGCAATATACTTGTCAGTGAGAATGAAAAAAGAGTATGAACTCTTTCAATATTACAAGCTCCAGTTTGTGCATTATGATAAGTGATGTATCCTGCTGATTTTCCTGAAAGGCATTGCAAGCACATAATCATATAAACTTGTTGTTTATAAATACTTAGGTAATATACTTTCTTCAGAGTCACACAATAAACCCCAGAAATTTCTCTTTCAGTTTCAATGGGACAAAGATTTCACCATAACCCTTCTGCTCCTAGAAACCAGCTCTTTGCTAAGAAATGCAACATGTATACAATACCTGTACTCATGATTTTAAGTAGTTCCAGGGCATCTCACTCTTATTTTCATCTGTGGTTTGGAGGACTGTTTATGTAGTACTGTCCGCTCTTTAATTACCGACTAAGGCTCCGAGCAGTGCTGGGAGGTGTAAATGCCTTCTCCTGAACTCCCAAATCTACTTTCTTCTTCTGTCCTTAAATTAAATTGTTATGAGGGTTTTCCTCTCTCTTTGTGGAACTCTGTCAACAGCTTGTATGACTTGCTAGTAATTTTTCCAGCAGCTTCAGAAACCTAGATTAAAATTTTCCATCTATTCTGTCCTACTCATTCAAGTAGTTTAAAAATATTTACTCCTTTCCTGCTGTAAGTACTGTGCTCTTATCGTAAGCAAACCTCCAGTGTATATCCAGTAATCTCATGGTGCCAAATTAATTCAGGCTTAATGTCTAGCACTCATCCATCAAATGGTCACTTTATATTTGGTTTCCAGAAACTTTTTGTAATTCTTCTGCATGATCACTTTCAAGTCTTGAATCTCCTTTCTATATTTTTGAGAACCTGCCACTTTTCAGCTTAGCGATTTATCACTGCTGTGCACGCTCATATTAATAATGTCAGAAGCCTTTTCTCTTTCTGTCTGTTGAGAAAAAACTCACAGATGCAACTTCTTTCAGCAAGCACTGATATTTGAGTACTTGTGCCCTGGCTTCTCTCCAACTCCCTCATGCACAAAGCTCTTTTCTGTACAGCGACAGGGGTTAATACATTCTGTGCCTTCTCAGATGTTTTACAGTTTCTCAGAGAGCTTCTATGACTGATTCTCTAATCAAATCCCCTTGGGGAGGGGAGAATCAGTGTTCTGGCTATATCCTCTGGCAAATATATGACTGTATCTTTTTCTGCAGAGTATTTCTCCATGTATCTGAACTGGGTTTAGCTACGCATTTCAATATAAACAACAAAACACTGAGGCCGGTTTTATCTGCATGCTTGTTGACTTGATGGGGGGGGTTTAGTTGAGGGGTGAGGTGGCTAAGTGTAGGCTAGCAGCCAAACTCCTACCTAGCTGCCTGCTCATTCCTCTCCCCCGCAGGATGGGAGAGAAAGGAAGAACAGGAATGAAAGAGTTCATAGGTTGAGATAAAGACAAGGGAGACTGCTTACCAGTTACCATGGTAGGCAAACAGAGTCAAGTGGAGGAAGATTTACTTAATTTATTGCCAGTTAAAAAATTTGCTAATGTGGGTAGTGGGAAACAAAAGAGATAAACATTAAAACAACAGCTTTCCTTTCCATTTTCCCAGGCTCAGCTTGACCTCCTCCCAGACTCCTCTCCTCCTCCCTTGTTATCACTGCAAGTTACACTCAGTCCAAATCCCTTCAGAGAGGAAGCAAGTAGTGCAAAAGGGGTGTTGGGAGGTTATGATCAGGGCGTAGTGATTTCTCTCTTTTATTTCCTTTTTCTTATACCTTTCTTCTCTGTGTATGTCATCCACAGGCTGCAGAGAATATCTGCTCTGCTGTGGATATATAAATTTACAAGTCCATGGAGCACTCTCTCCTCCGACCTTGGAGTTCTCTCTACTGTTTCTCACTCTTTTTAACTCTCCTCCACTCTTTGGTGGGCATTTTTTGTCCTTTCCAAAATATGCTTTCCCAGAAGTGCCACCACCTGTCCATGGACACTTGGCCTCTTTCCAAAAAGGCCACTCCTGCAGCCTCCATCCTGCCAAACCTGGCCACAAACACCCCATACCAAAGGTACTCCATCAGTGCTTTACTAGAGTAAAGAATTTACACAGTCTTTAGGCTGTCCTGTTTGGAAATTCCCTTATGCAAATCTCAAATCAAGATGATTTAGGACAGCATAGAGCATGTATGGGTCAGATTTCTCTTCTGAATCAGGTGTCACAGGATAAGCCTTACACAGTCTGTAGACATTCAGACAATGAGAAATAAGCTCCCATAAAAGACAGTGATTTATGTATCACACTGTTAGTTACTTTCTCATTGTAAAGTGTGCATAATGTAGTCATACAGTGAGTATGAGTGGTTAGGGAGGTCAGGGATCTTCACTGCTCAGCACAGAACACGGTGGTTTGTTCAGTCTTCCCAAATGAAGATTGTGTTTCACCCCAAAGCAAGTCCATTAGACACAGGTGTGTTTTTTTCGCCGATTTCTGTGAAAATCCAGTGATGTGGTGCTGAGTTAAAATACCTGGGGGAACTGCAGCTTTTTCAATCCCTTAGGTGCTGTTTTCTGATGGGAGTCACCTTTACCATATGCCAGGAGTCAAACTGGTAGAACATTAGCCAATCTCTCTGGGCTGGTGGGGAGCCAGCTGAAAGCTCTGAGAAAATGGGTGTTGCCACCCAGTTCCCTGCCAAAACGGAATATAGAGGAAGCTCTAGGAGAAATCAATTGAAAATAAAAGATAGATCTGGGTTTCACATAGTGAAAGACTGGGACAAGCAGGTAGAAATTTAGGACAGAGAACTTATAACTAATCTATTGTTCATGGGTATAGAAAGGACAACTTGGCAATGGAAAACTGAGGTAATGGATGAGTGAAAAATAGCATAGAAATCGTAGTGGGCTTTGGAGACAGAAAAGCAGAAGCTCTATATAATGAGCTGTGTAATGCCATACCTTGTCTGCTACAGAGTATAATAGCAAGGTGCAGATGTCAGGTTACATTATCTATATATAAGAAATATAACCTGAACTAATGCTAAAATCAGTGAATAGTGACTTTATGTGCCTTGGTCAATATTCCCGCATTGTATATTAATTTAAATTAAAAAGTTTTTGAGGAAGAGGTAAAAATTACCTGTAAGAAGAAACAAATGTTTCCTTTGAAAGAATTTAATATTATTAGAGACCTTTTATTTAACACTGAATTTAACAATGAATTTAATAACTGATATTATTATTATGATTATGCACAGATATATAAATTTACAAGTTATAAATACAATGAAGAATAGCTGCTCATTTAGTCACGGCTACCTCTAGCACATGTCACTTTCCACCCTCCTTTTTGTTTTCTTCACTACTCAGTGCTGCACAGAGAAGAGATTTTGGTTGTATTGTACTAAATTTCGAGTTTTTAGCACTTTCAGGGTTTAGTATTAAAAAGTGTCCTGGAAAGAGGCCTGAAGCCATCTGTCATGTGATATTTACCTGCTAAGTAGTAATAAGTATGCCTGTTGTTTCTCTCAGGTGAGTGTGATCTGCCAGTGCTCAGTTGCCTGCAAAAACTGTGTAGACATATCCAAAGTTATTATGTTTTGTGGTAGGATAGTTTTTGATTATTTTTTGAACTTCCTGATGTACTGTACATTATTAGTGATGTTATTATTTACATTACTTCTACAATTTCTCAATGTAAATGTTTCCGAATGTTTTTTTTTTTCATAATATGTTTTTCATTCAGTGCTATGCACCTATCAGATAATGCAAAAGGCATATCCTTCCTCAAAATGCTGTGGTATGCTTGTCCAAGGTTTCTATATTAATAGCTCTTGCAGTGAGGTTGAATCAGTCTTCTGATAGTGATAGAAATGAGAGGTGCAGTAAGCTTAAAAAATATACTGATTTGCGTTCTTCTTTCAACATTCCTACTGCATTTGATGCAAATGAGCTTTGACATTCACTTTATAGCTGTTGAATGCCGCTATTTAATCAGAGCAGGGAAAATCCACAGAGAGGTATATTAAGGTACTATTCAGCAGAAGAGACTAATTATCTAATTTATTAACTTGTCTGTTTAGTTGATGTCGGATGCTTCAGTAAGTATTACTAGACAGTGTGAAATGAGTGCTGTGAGGTATTTGACTAAGCCACAGGAATGAATGCCTTCTGAACTTCTGCTTCATTGGCAGTGTTTCATAGTTTTACTCACTTCATCCTGGCTAGTGTAACTGCGAATGTTGGTTTTAGTCATTATTTTTTTCTACTTTTTTTATTACTTGCTGAACTCCTGGGCTATGGAACTCATTAACTATGTCTTTACACAACCTATAATTTGATTTACTAGCAGGGTTTCCTTGAGCTTTCAGGAGGACTCTTTAGGTCTTGATTATGAGCAGCAGAAGAAAGAATTGATAACTATGCTGTGTGGGCATTTTCCCCCAGTGCCATTATGTTCTTCCCAAACAGTCTTTGTCTTTTCTCAGCTCTTGCACATCTTTCTGCTTCTGCAATCTGAGGGTAAAAATGAAGTTTATTGAAAAGTACTTGGCTCTTCCACTTTGGATACTATTTATTTTTTGTCTTGCTTTGGGGACCTCTGAACCCTTTAGCCCAGTGCCCAAGTTCCAGCCAGCAGCAAGACTGAGCATCTAGTCCCAATATGTCTGGGGTGATCAAGCACAGGGCTTGGCAAAGCCAGTACTAATCAGCCATTTGTTCAGATGGAACTGGTCCCCTTGATGCCTTTATCATCCTATTTTCCCATGCATGTTCTTCCCCAAACTATCTTTCAATGCTTTTGGTTCCTCTCCTGAACGTATCCTATTAGATCTTGCACAGTCCCCAGGTACTCATTCCTGTATCCCCTGTCTCATTACCCCCCCTGAGCTGTGACCCACCAGTCTGAACCATACAGACCATGTTATGAAGTAAGTAAAGTTTTTAAAATGTTTTGCTGATCTCAGAAGATGCAAGCAGGATGAAACCCGTGTACTTATTCTTCAGTTTCTGGATCTATGCTGGAATTACACAAGAGGCAATCACAAAGTTTCTGCATACCTTTTGTTTTCTTTTGTTCCAGTGCAGTGCAATATAATATTGAAGGGTTGCTTGAAGTAAACTTGCAGCCAAGTTTACTTCAAAACTGATATCAGTGCTGTGATCCTGTTCAGTGCAGCACTCTCCCTGGTGAATGTACTTCCCTGCTCAGAACTAGCTAGCTCAACGTCTTCTACCTTATCCTCCATTCCAAAGTGTAGAGATAGCCCTGGCCATTAGTCTTTAGCATCAGTTTCTTGATGCTGCAAAATGGGAACATTGCTTACTTCGGAGATATGTCAGGTTATTTAAACATTTTAGAGTACTTCTGTATGATAGCTTTCATTTTCGGACATTTGTAAATGAAAGTCTATATCAGAAAATGTAGTGAAGTTTAGAACTATTGATTGCATGTGTCTAAATGCTAGGCTACTGCCTGCATTTCCCTAAAAGATGCATAATAGTGAGGCTTCAATATTTCACCTTTGCAGTGTCTACAGGGAGTATGGGGATGCACTACCTTGTCATTGATGAAACGGGATGCACATCTACTGTCACTAGCTGCCTCGCACCTGAGGACATGTGCTCTGTGTCGGCTGTTACTTCAGGATTTTTTTTCAGTTTACTTTTCAGTTCTGTGCTTACCATCTTGACAAATAAGTTTGTAGTCTTTAGCAAAAGCTGCCTTTCAGCGCTGAATGGCATGCAGTGACATTTGCAGTGACATTTGCAGTGACATGCAGTCCTTTGACCTGATTGTCAATAGCTCTTCTGTGTGTGGTGTATACCTGCTTGTTCTAGCATTTACTAATGAACTAAAAGTAATACAAACATAGAAATGAATCTATTTTCTATGCTTCTTTAAGGGGAGTGGCCCCAGATCCGCATGCCTCCCTTGAGAAATCTGGGTAATGCTTGGACCATGCTGTAGCATTATTATAACATTTTGGATGACCACGAAGCTTTGGCTAGCATTTATAATTATGTTCCCCTCACCATGCTCTTCTGATCACTCTGAAATTGCTTAGCCCAGAAATTATTTTGTAGACCTAATTTTGGTTTTAGACTCTGTTGCTTTGGCTTTGGACTCAGTTGGCTTTGTTAGCCCAAACAGAGAATCCATGATGTCTCCTATCTCAGCTTTCTCTAGTGAAAGCAGCACGTGATCATCTGAATTTTGCCAATAGGACTCTCATTTAAATGCCTGCAGCCAGTGGTTTCAGTGGTGGTCAGATCACCATCCTGATGTGTGCTGAAAGGTGTCTGCACTGGACCCCACATAGAACCTGCCCAGCAATCTTGTCCCCACCCACGTTAGGTCATCAGAGCATGGGGGTTTTTGACAGTGATTGTTTTTTAATTTGTGCCAAATGTCATGGCTTTCCATTCTTCTGTGGGACTCCTCATTTTCTCTCTCAACTTTAGGGAATGAAAAGATCTGTTATAAAAAGGAGATGAAGTAGACTTGTCAGAATATACCTTTGCTCTCTTTGATATATGAACTTCGAATGCTGCATCCAGGCCATGTTGGTTTCTATACTTTTCAGAAGGTAAAATTTGATGAGAGGCATCCATTAGGTTTCCAAGCTAGACTATAAACCTGTGAGCTGCCGTGAAGAGCTTTGTAGATTAGAAATTCATTGTTAAACACTGGAGGGCTAACAGGAGGACTCTGATGCAAGGAAACTCTTGGGTAAACTTCTCTTTACTGTCCAGAAAGTTTAGCTCATTGCGCTGTGGATGATCAGTGCTTATTCCAGGAATTCATCATAAGAATTTCTCTGGAGGAAATAGCTTTTGTGTCCTTTGAGTACTACTTGCAACTTGGATTTCATTCTACAATGGCAATCCTATGGACCTGGCTAGGGTAATTTGGAAGACTCCTTCCTGGCTCTCATGACTGAAAAACGTGATGGGAAGTATCAGCACTGACATGGACAGAATTCTTAAGTGCTTTTCCTTTGCCATCATTAGGTAGTTGCTTTTGAGAAAACTAAGCAAGCTACGTTTAGAGATTGCAGCATTTACATCTGCCATCTGGCCAAATTAAACAGCACACAAGTGTGTTCAAATAATCTGAATAAGAGAAAAATATACTTTTGAGAGACAGCAAGCCCAAAACTGAAGACCTGGAAGTTACTGTGAAGCCTGGAATTGGGAAAGGGTTCATGTTGAATTGTACAGTTTGATCCTGACAGAAGAAATCCCAGGGAAGAGAGTTGAACAGAGAGAAAGAGAGATTGAGAGCAAGGGGTTGATTTTGACGTAAAGAAGGCTCTCTTATGTGTTTCGTGACTGTCTTGTCTGTTCTGGATAGGTGTAAAATTTTTTTTATTTGCATTAGCCTAGGTTGAGAATGAGTATTAATTTGGAGGTTGATGGATGTCTTCTTCAATTTGTATATTCCAGATGACAAACACTTGCTTTATTCTGAAAATAGAAAGCTTGGCATTAGACATGATGACTACTCTCCATTCTTACCCAGGGATTCCACTTACTTATCTCTTGGCTCTGCTTTTCTGTAGGAGGAAATGCATTTCTTCCTGTCAATATATTAATATCTGGTTAAGGTTGTGTATTACCTCTCATAAGTGTTCCTGGCCAGGTAGAAGCTGGAGGTTGGACAGATTGCCTTTCTGTCATCCAAAATGTCCCTCCCTAGGAACTCTCTGCTTCATTGAAGCGTAGACGCAGTGTTGACATCGTTATCTAGAGAATCTGTAGTTTGGAAAAAGAACAACTTTCTAGCTCTCTTTCTACTCTGAGTAGAAAAAGAGACTTAGCCCATCTTGGACCTAAATGGAACTTTCATTTTTGTCATAAAGTGATCCAGCTCCTGATACCAGAACCACTCAGATTGACAATCTGAGTTAAAAGGCACTTATCCTCATATTCATAACCCTTGAGTTATGTTTCTCCTCATATCTCTGCACAGTAAATATGTATAATGCTTCACAAATCTGAACTATTACCAACTGAAAACTTGTCTGGCCTCTTTTTTTTCCTTTGGTAGCTTTCCCTAAGGCATTGACCTTTTTTTGTGCAATTTATTCTTAGTTGAAGTGGGAGGCTGCTATTCACATTCTTGAATGATGGATTAATAGAAGCTCAGCTGAATGAATGGTCTTTCATTATCTTCAGACTGATTTTCATCTCTTCAAGCCATTAGCTCTTGAGTATCCATCCAATCAACAGTGCGCTGGCACGGCTGGATTCTGCTGGCAGCAAGAGATGTTCCCATAAGTCAGATTCAGGGTCCGTGTTGACATGTTTCATTATTGAAACACTTTCATTACTACCCTGCTGAGACATTCCTGAACAGTTCTTCATCATCTGGCAGCATGAATTCGCACAGTCTGAAGTCTGTAGGCTTGCTCAGGACTATGCATATTCTAGGTAAGCATCTTGGTATATCAGGAGTGATGCTTGTCTTTGATATAACACAAGACCTCATCTTTGAAGCCACATAGTAACAATTTGAAACTCTGGGCCACTTTTTTAAACTTGTATGGCAGCCTTAAAAGAAGAAGCAAAAAAAGCTTTGGGGAGATGGTAGCAGACAGATATATCAATAAAGACTGAAGTGCAAGACCAAGAACCTCCTGGAGGAACGCTGTAATCATAAAGGATTGATGCATTCATCAGCAAACTCATCGTGGATTTGCATACCCTGATGAAGAATCTTCTTCGCTTTGTGCTATGGTCAGCAAAATGGGAGAGAAAGGTTCAAGTTTTGGTATTTGTTTTCAGGGGCTGTGAGATGGCCTTGTCTTGAATACAGCTATAAGATACCAAATTTTTGGGTTTTAGTTGTCTGCTGAACAAGTTCCCTTTCAAGGCTGTTCTTTACTGTTCCCCCTTTGAGAGGAGGAGAGTCTTGTTTCATAGTCTGTCTCATTCATCTGTTGTTAAACAGCAAGCATGAGCTTGTACTGAGGAGAGATGATTTCGGGGTAATTTCTGCCCTCACTGCATGATCTGAGGTCTTCATGTCCATTCTGGGTCCGTCGATGCAGGACTCTGGTTCTGGGCTGTCTCATGGTCAGCACCCTTTGCCTGGTGCCCTGTGTGCTGGGTAAGCCTTGGTGTTACAGCTGAGATATGTCCCTTGGTTAAAAGGTGCCAGGTGGTAGCTAAAGTGGAAGTTACCTGGCTGTGGGGACCACATTTTTCACCTCGAAGGTGTTCTCACCTGTCTGGTTGGCTGTGCTGGTCGTACTACCCTGCATGTAATGAGGGAGTCCTGTTTCCTTATCTGACTGCTGAGTTTGGTGTGTGTGTCTTTGGCTCATTATTCCCCAGCAAACAGAGCTCTGGTATTCTTGTACTCTGCCCTTCTGGAATACTCAGAGGAGCTTCTGTGGAGCACCAGCACCAGCTTGGTGCCTGAGTATATTTAGTTTCCATTTATGCAGCAAGTTAGCGGAATTAACCACTGTGAAGACAGCTATTTCAGAAATAATGCTGGTGTCAGCAGCGTCTTTGCTTGGGCTTGATTTGTTTATGTGGTTAAAAATGTGGGCTAAAATTTCTGGTCTTTTGCATTGATCTTTCTAGTACGATAAAGGAAGAGAAAAGTGTAAATTGTGAGCACAGGGATGGTGGCTCCTGTGGCCTGTGAAATACCAGTCATATCTCATCTCTTCTCTCCATACCCTCAAGACTTTTCAAACTCAACGTCCAAATTTAGCTCAGTGCATAGGCAGGGCAGCGGTGTCAAACAGTGCCAGATCAGCCAGGGGAAGCCCAGAGTCCTGCCCTGGGGAGGAATAACCCCAGGCACCAGCACATGCTGGTGGCCGACTGGCTGGCGGGGAGCTGGGCAGAAAAGGCTCTGGGAGTCGAGTGACCATGAGCCAGCAACAGACACGAGCCACCAAGGAGGCAAACGGCCTCCTAGCTGCACTGGGAAGGATGTTGTTAGCAGATTGATGGAGGTGATTTTTCCCCTCAGCCCAGCCTTGGTGAAGCCATATGTAGAATTCTGTGCCGGGTGCAGGGCTGGCTCCCTAGAAGAAAGACATGAACTTACTGAGATGAGTCCATTGAAGGGCCGTGGAGATGATTGAAGGCTTGGAGCATCTTTCCTAAGTGGAGAGGCTGAGACAGGTGGAGTGTTCAGCTTGGAGGACAGCAGGTTTGAGAGGTATCTTTCCAATATGTAGAAATACACACTGGAATGAGTAAAGAAGGCAGAGATTCTTAGTGGTATCCAGTCAAAGGACAAGAGGCAGTGGACACAAACGAAAATAACTGAAAATTATATTTAATCAAAGAAAACACTTAATTTTGCTATGAGGATGGTAAAACACTGGAGTGGGTTACTCAGGTTGTGGAGTTTTTATCTTGGATACTCTTTAACCTGACTGGACATGGCCCAGAGCCATGACTAAACTCAAGAGGTCCCTTCCCACCTCCAGTACCCCGTGATTCTGGGAGTCGAGATTTCTCAGAGTAAGGTGTTTACTCAGACATCTCTGCTAATTAGAGAATGGAAGAATTGCTACATTCAAGAGGGCACAAATTTAATCCTGAGTTTTTGTGGATTGACACATGACATCCTAAATTAGTGATGCTTCTAAATATCACTGCATATTCATGTTTATACAAGCAGATACACTGCTTACATTATGAAAATACTATTTCAAGAACTGCTTGAAGGTAATATAGGGCCTTGAATTTGGGAGCCTTCTGCACTGTAATTATAATGCACCATCCTTTTTGTTTCTAGACACACTGTCCAGAACATCTTATGTACCTAGATCCGTAATGCTGAGCTGTAATTTAACAGTGCTGTAGCAGTTTATTTCAACTAGTTTATAATTCGTTCTGTGTTAACTACTTTCATAAGTATGCAGCCTCTTCTCTCAGCAGGCTCTATTCTGTTACTTTACCTGATGTGTTACAAGCTCAGGCACAGACCTGTTCTCTATCATGGTTTAGAGGGATTTAGGCATACACCTTAATTAATGTTGAGGATTTCTGAGTACCACTTTTTTCTGAAGTGCCCTGATTAACTGTCTTCTAGACAGCCAAAGTAAACTTTGTCAGGGATTTCATACCTTACTAAAGAAATGGGAGAAATAAGCCTTTTAAATCCTGGTATATTTGTTACATAGGAATGGTGGATACATATGACCATATTAATAAAAAATATAGTTTTCTGTCTTGAAAAGTAATTTAGACCTTGAGACAGCTGTTTCATTTAAAACATTCATGAACTCAGATGCAGAACTGAGAGGATAGAGAAGCAGAGAGTTATCACTATAATCTGCAGAAGAGTTTCTTATGTTTCATGTACTTTAAAGGACGATTGCAGATCATCTTGAGTGTAAATCGTGGCTAAATGGACACAGTATATTGCCATGCTGGACTTCAGGTTCAGGAAAGACTTCAGCAGCATGCTTTGTTCTGTGCTGACATGTTGCCTGTTGGAAGAGAAGTTAAAACAAATATTTTAAACTCTCAATTTAAGTTCAGGGGGATTTAAAAACACATTTTTCTATCTAGGTACAGAGACCAGGAGTGTTTAGTGTTGCTCTTTGGTAAGCTGCTGCAGACATTGTGTTCTTCAGGGCTATCAATCAACAATGGTCTGTTAGGAGACATCAGCACTTTCTTTCATAGTTACTTTTTTTTGTCTCTCAAATTAAAAAGTTCAGATTTAGAAAGAAAATTCTATAACTTTTTTTAAACTAGTGACTACTTACTGCAGAAGTACAACTGTCATTGAGTGTGTATGGAAAAATGCAAAGAAAATGGCTCAGTGTGTCCTTCTCTCACACTTGAGAATTATCACCAGTATATATAGGCAATTAATGTGTTATCAACTAGTGATTAGTTTTGTGGCCTTAAATTCAGAAAGTATGCCATAAATAGTATTTAGTAACTGCTGTGTACTTTTTGGAAGCAGCAAAGTTTTTGAACTACAGCATTCACAGTCAAATGTGACGTGATTAGGCACATTCAGTAAATCTTAAAATTCCAACTCCACCAAATAACAAATTTGTGGGCTTGCCAGTTGGGCTACATTACTTTCCTGGAGAGGAATAAGGCACATGGAAAAGGGCTGGCTGGTTTCTTTTTTTTTTTTTTNGGACCAGGGACAAACTTCTAACCTTGTTGGGCTGCTCTTTAAACCTCATGATGTTCCAACATTTGAGTCCTTCATATTCAAGCTGTGGTTGGATCTAGTTTAAAGAACAGCAGTTATGGTATGTGCATTTGTCTGGTCCATAGCCCTGACATATGGGATATGTTAAACTGAGGTCCAAGTGTGAGGATGATATCACCAGCATAGAGCAATAATATCAATGTCAGAAGTGTGGACTAGTGAGTTGCTGAATTTTGGAGCTGGACACTGCCTCACGTCCCTTAATTTTTTTAACCCTTTTAAAATAAAAGATGTTACATTTTGCTGACATAGATTTACGTTGCCCTTGTCCTCAGTGGTGCTTCTGCTCAGTGTGGTGCTGTCAATTGCTGTGGAGGACTGGCTGTTCTCTGTCATTCATGCTTTATTCACAAGGTATTTTTCACTCACTGCTGTCATCAAGCTTCTTGCCTTTTGTGCTTTGTTATCTCTTGAACGAGTCTTCTATTCATACTGTATTATTACTGACCTCTATTTGAACTTTCTTCCTCTCCTTCCACATATATTATTTGACTTTCCACTGTGACAGGGAGTAAGAAAGGAAACGACATATTGCAGACTCAGAAAAAATTATAGTCTTAACTTCTAGCAGAAGGAGTGTGTGTTTTGGCTCTTGAAAATGAGAACAGAGTTTCATACCAAGGGGAGGCAAAATATCGAATGTGTTTCTGTAAAACATATCATAACTGCATGCAAATTGAACTGGTTTGTCTAAAGCACTGAGCCCTCCCATGTGGCATTGCCTGTATTTGCTGCTTCTCCCTTTGCCTTTCAAGGAACTTTCAAAGAGTAGTAGTATTAACTCCAAGAATCAAAGAACCCTACTCTAGATTAAAAATCATAGTTTTCTCTTTCTATGTAAGTGAGGCTTGCAGGTTTTTTGGTTGAGCTTCTGTTTTTACCGTTGCTCTCTTGCTCACAACGCTTGTGTGGAAGAGCAGCCGCAGGTAGGAATGCAGCTGTGGAGAGGTGGTCAGTGTTTCCAGGAGCTTGTCAAGCCTGCTGGGTTCTGTGCAGCCCCCACACTGTCAGAGCTTCTCTCAGGTCTCTCTGCACTCCATTCCCATCAGTGGGATGACTCAAGGGTCATGATTGGCAGGCTCCAGTAACACTCCCTATATCCCAGAAAATTCTTTCAACATTGCCATCATTGGCTTCACACTCAGCCAATTTTGACATGGTCTTGAGAGTGCTGTAGCACTTGTATATTGAAAGTGCCAGCAAATCACCTTCAGTGTCTGGGGGCTTGAGGAATCAAAACCAGGAAACTTCATTTGGCAGATGCAAAGGGTCTTTCAGTGCTGGCTCTTCTTTGAAAAATTTCTCTGAAACAAAGGAACCAAAATTCTTGATGGTGATTTGATTTTTGGTGGTACTGAAGCAGGTTTTGTGCAAATACCTCACCCGAAAACATTGCTGTCAGCCTTTTGCTTATGTTGGTGCCTTTGAAGGTGAAATTTTGAGCCTGTGCCTTCTTCTGTGAAAAGCAGAAAGGAACAGACCAAGTCCCTTCCTCCTCAGTTAGCTTTCTGGCAGAGTGGCAAGGTCCTTCTGCCAAGTAGTGCTAGGAAGATTGTAAATTTGTTGTAGAAAGTGCATTAATATTTTACTTTCTCCCCATAAAAATGCTCCACCAACTGTAAGTGGATGAACTGAAGACAGTTGCTGGTGTAAAATATATAGGCTGTTATTCTGACCTTACCATGTGTGCAATTCTGTTATTTTTGCTTACCTAAAAATCGCAGGGTCTGTCACTGTTTGTTGCGGAATGCAGCACTCAAAGCTGAATAATGCTTTCTATATAACATTAGGAAACACGATACAAAATCTGGTAACCAGTCTCTTCCCTACTGTCCTACTTTAGAAACTGGTGAGTATTTTATAATTCAGAGGGAAGTGGGACCTTCTCTCTCACTACTCTTTTCTTGATGACCGAGTGAAAGGGAAATAAGCACATTGTTGAACCTGATCACGCTACTGAACCTTGTAGTAGACTAAAACACTGAGTGTTGAAAGCTTTATTATATGGAATGTTATTCTCTCATCCTTCTTTAAGAAAGGTTGTTGGGAAGATTGCCTGATAAACTTGTGTAGATAGTTGAAATGTTCAAAATTACCCTCAAACCCTACAGGAGCTGATGACCATGTATGATTGTATGGAAAGATTATTGAAAAAGACATTTGCAAGAACTGGTAATGGAAACTGGCTGAGCACAGTGGGGTGCAGAAATTATTTGCTACACACTGTGTCTTTTAGACTAACTTTATTAACTAGGATGTCATGGTGTTTGTGTTCCTATCAGGTTTTATAGATTTCTATCACTGCATTATTCTGTTTAATATCTCACTGTTGTTTATTCCCTTTTAGGGAACTTTCTACAATTCTATTAAGTACAACAAGGAGAAAACATAAGCAAAATAGTGGGTGTACAGAAGTAACAAAACCTAAATGTTTTATGCAGAAAAGATTCAACAAGTATCTCCTACCTACGAAGAACGAAACAAATTTTCACACTGTGACCTTGCAGTACAATCTTGGATCAAACCACACATGTTTCTTTAACAAAAAATAATTGAATTATGCTATTTGCATTGATCTGATGATATGGAAATAAAACATTGAAAGGAATGTCGTTATTGTTTTCTTTATTCTTTGGATTTTGCTTCACTGAATGGATTTACTAAAGCCGATAAAAGCTTTCACTACAAAGCCATCACTACAGGATTAAAGAAGCCTTATAGGCAAAACTTGTTGATATGAAATGATATGAAATATTACCCAGGGTAATAACTGGGTTTCATACTCGGCGCAAATTTTAGAAGTAGAGGAGGAAAATACAGCTACGCAAATCCTGTTGTCCTCATTGGACTATATGATTAAACTGCTGGGATAACACTGAAAAGGTACATCTGTGCTATTGTACAGCTGCTTGGATGTGAATCAGGGGTCCTGAGCTTTCGTTCTCACTGGTGTTGAGTAGTATTTTACTTTGCCAGTAGTTCTTTTGAAGCTTGCAATGCTAATCAGGGCCAGTGTGAGAATGGCACAACTGAATTGCATATTAATGAAAGACAGATACTGCAAGTAATGCAGACTGATGAACAGGAAGTTTATTTGGCAAAGATATTTAAAACATTAATTTTGCCATGACTAGAAGATTCCTATTAAATCACAAAACAGATTCCAGTCCCACTGAAATCAAGGGAAGTTTTTCTGTTGACTTCAGTGACATAAAGATTTGGACCTCCTTTGGATTTATCTTCCAATTTAAGATCATTTTTCTGATGCTTACTAAATGTTCCCCAGTGTCAATACATTAAAACGTGTTGCCAGTTCAAATAGTGTTGTCTTGTACTGTAAAAGCTAAAATAAAATATTTGCTTTGGCATCTTTGCAAGTGGAATTTTTGTCATGTGTTTAGAACTTATCCTGCACTGCTAGCTGCACGTAGGAAATGTTCCCTGTTCTTCTAAAAACATTTGTAGTACACGTTTAAGACATTAACTGTAACTTTATGGATCGAGTTTAATGCTCAGTGGATTTACACTACAGTATGAATTTAACCCTTAATTATTACCAATTGAACTCCTTCTGCACATCAGATTGTTTTTTCCTGTGAGATTATTGTTTTGTATTTAATGAAAATTTGTAATTAATAATATACTGTGAAAGTTTAAAGTTGCTAACCATGTGTTTTATTTTCTCTGTGTATCAGGAGAATTTCTTGGGAGCTAATGCAAACACCTTTTAGATAATTTCTCACTGAATTACTTCTTTAATTTGCTGAGCATCTGTGCTCAAATCAGTTTATTTCTGGCAGTGTACTTGGTGATTCCTGTTAGTACCATGTTAGGTGTCAGTATTTTTTGTGAGCTAACTTATACTGTGGATCCTTACAAAAATTATGATAAAAGCTGGGTTGCAGCTTAATTCACTAAACTGTGTTTCTTTTCAGTGTATTCAGGGACATGATTTTCATTCCTAAATGGTTTGTGATGCATCATACCTATTCTACTAAACCTGCTTTGCTTTGTCTTTCCTACTTCCCTCCTTATTCTATAGCCAGTCTGGTGGGGAGTTGGTGTTTTTGTACTTCAAACATAAGCTCTCATTTCTTATACCTGTGTAACATCATTCCTTTGTTTCCCTCCCTATAATATGAGTCCACTTTTTCAGCAACCTTACTTTTACAGTCACACAGCCACTTCTGTGGAATATGGCAGTTCTATCTGAGGTTCTGAAATCCTTGTCTGTTCCCTTACTTCCCTTCCTGGCGTTTTCTCAAACTGAATGTGGCACTTCTGTTCGGGCTTCTCAGTTGCCTTATTGTGCAATTTGTGTCTGATCTCTACTTCCCTTTCCTCTAATTTCCCCATTGGTTAGTTAAACCTTAGAGACCATTAATATGTACTTCTGCTAATTCTCATCAGATCTTTTCCATTGTTGGGTTTTGGGTTTTTTAATGCTTGTATTTGTGTGGTTTTTTTCCGTATATCTGTAAGACTAAAGCTTCATTCTCATGCTCGTTTTCACAGAGACTGTGTATTTGAATCTGAGGTCTTTGCATTTTACCTCTGCTGCATTGAGTGCCTCTTGCTTAGGTTTAATACAGCATTTTCAATTGGCCTTCAGTTTTGCTCGACTCCCAGGGGTGATATTCACTTCTGGATTTACAAGTCTGCAGTGGTGCCTAGTGGTTTTCTATCGGGCTTTTGAGATGTATAGAAACACCTGGTTTGCTCTGTTGACTGTGAAAGGGGCCTTGATAACTGTTTTATATGTCTGCATCTCTAGGTAGCTCTCTCTGCATTGTCTGTGCCTAAGACTAAGTGTCATGCACTGTGTACGAGGACTGAAATTGTATATGTACATTGGGAATGAAAACGAGCTCTTGGTTTGGTTGTGCTATATGGCAGTTCATTTTTTCTTTCTCAAGTATTTTTAGAAGGAGGGTTTCTTTTCATAGTTTTCCCAAAAGTAATTTTGAACACCTTAATGGAAGAACTGAAGTAGATAATGGCCAGACTATTCTATAACTGAAGTTAGAACAAGCACATTTAGTCATTTTGCTTTTTTCGCACTGACCATGGAAGAAAGCTTTAATTACCAAGCTTGGTGGGAAGAGGAAGGCGTATATTTATGGGATTGCAATTTTATTGTTGAATTAATAATATTGGTTCAATTTTGATGATTTACAGGAAGCCTGTTTACCTGTAAAACTCCAGCAATTGCAGATATTGTGATACTAGTAGATGGTTCTTGGAGTATTGGCAGATTCAATTTCAGGCTCGTTCGACTGTTCCTGGAAAACCTGGTTTCTGCTTTTAATGTGGGATCTGAGAAAACAAGAGTAGGTAAGGTGCTGCACTTCTTTCCTATTATTTCTGTAGCAATGTAAAGATGTTACAATTTCAGGATGCTTAACAGCTTAATGCTACTGTTTTTGTGCAAGATTCATCCTCATCTGGAACTAGCACCTCTATCATCAGAGTAATGCTGCTGGAATGTTTGTAGTATTAATTCCTCACCGCTTACTGTGATTCTCAACTTAGGTAAACTGTAATGCAGTGTCAGTGGAAAAATAAAAACAGTGGAAACAGTCTTAGTGACTTCAGTCAGCATTAGCCTCAAACACTTGCAGTTTAATTTTTGGAGGCAGAATGTGCCAATGGATGGCTTTTCTTATGCTTTAAACTGGCTGAAATGTTGTATTTCTGATCTGCTACTGTACAAAAGTATGTTAAATAAAACTGTTCTTTAAAAAAATTATTGAAATGTTAATAACTGTGAAAAAGTTGCGTATTTCTTTGCTTTTCATTTAATTAGCACTTGAGCAAAAACTTTGAAAATCAATTGAGGAGCTGTCACCCAGAACAACTTAATACTATTTTTTTGTTGTCAACCAATGCAGTTTTTCTAGTATGGTAGCAAAGCTCCTTGCAGTAAGCTAATTGTGGTAAGGTACAGTTACGAAGTACATAAGGTGCATATACTTGAAAAGAACCCACTTTATTGTTGTCTTGTCTGATGGATTACCTTAATTTCTGGTTCTTCAGGCCTTGCACAGTACAGTGGTGATCCCCGAATCGAATGGCACTTGAATGCCTATGGCACAAAGGATGCTGTTTTGGATGCAGTCCGTAATCTACCTTATAAGGGAGGGAACACATTAACAGGTAGTGTGTGTGTTTCAACTTTTGCCTTTTACTAAAAAACATATTCTGCTGCACAGACTAAGAGGTGTCAGTGCTTATTTTGAAGGACAGAAAGGATAGGGGTTTTGCAGCTTGCCAATGGCTTTATCCAGTGTCACTTGAGTCTTTTCTGAAGTGCTTGTCCATTGACTTCACATGGAATCAGGGCGGGGTCTCATAAAACAAAGTGTACATAACTCTCTGTGCTGGAAGTATAGTCTTTTACCTGCTAGGAAGAAAATGCAAAATCTGTTTATAATGTTTATGCACAGAGCTTTATTCTGGAGAAGGAAAGAACGTTGTTTCAATATTTGACAACTGGTAATACTAACATTACAAAGGGCCACCTGGGGCTTTTAGATTTCCATTGACCTTTTAGTAGTGAAAGCACTGAACCCCCAGGGACACTTAGTGATGGATAAAGGGGGGTGCCTGACAACCTGGGAAAAATACAGGCTCTGAATACAATTCCAGTGTCATCAAAGCCACAGTTAATAATGTTGGAATGGTATATCCAAAGGCCCAGACATGGCTTTAAGTAAGTTGGTGCCTTTTTTTTTTTTTTCTGGTGGGTAAGGAACGGGAGAAACAATGAGCAACAGCCTTTATTTTGGTAGAAGGAGTGATTGCAGTGCAACAAAGGACAGAAGACTCTGGTATGATTCTAGGAATGAGATTACTGGGTGGTAGGAAGTAGTAAATCATCATGATTATTTTATATGGATGTTAGAAGAAAATGAGTTAGAAACATTTGCTGTGGGAGACTTAAAAGAGTTTTCAGATAAGATCTCATTGTGATGTGTAAGTTTGTCCTGGAACTGCTGTTCTTCTTTCCCTTTAAATAATTAGCATTTATTAAAATCAGATTCTCCCTAAGCGTAAATAAAGCTTTTTTTCAGTTTGTAAATCATAAAGAATAAACAAACAAACAAAAGTAAGATTATCTGTAGCATGGGGATTTACTAAGCTATCCAGAGCCTGTGCTTTCATATAAGCAATGTAGGTAGAAGGAGAGGGAACTTCCTGTTCTAACTTGGTAGAATTGGTAGAGTAAGAAAAAGAAGATGATGCATTTGCAGGAAGATCAATTGAGGTTTGAAATTAGAATTGAAATAGATTGATCAAAAGGCGGCATAAAATAAATTTCAGCTTCTCTGTAGTTTAGGCTGATTGTTGGAATTTAATTTTTCAGTAAATAAATTATTCTTTTATACTTGTTCTTCATCAGAATTTTTAAATTGAGTAGAAAAACAAACACTGTGATATTGGCAAAATTAATGGACATTTTCCTCTGTAAAAGTCTTTTAATATGTTTTCTTTTCTAGGTCTCGCCTTAACTTACATTTTGGAAAACAGCTTTAAGCCTGAAGCAGGTGCAAGACCTGGAGTGTCTAAAATTGGGATACTGATCACTGATGGGAAGTCCCAAGATGATGTTATCCCTCCTGCTAAAAACCTCCGAGATGCTGGCATTGAGCTGTTTGCTATTGGTGTGTATTCTGCCATATCCATGGGCATGTCCCATTGTACTCTGGTGTATTCGTATCTGTTGCTGTCTGTACTAAGGAAATGTTCTTTTCTGCCTGTATCCAACAAGTATCATCATTAATTTATCTTTTGTAAACATTGCTTATAACATTGCTGCTATAACTGGAATTTAGCAGTTTACATGGATGCTGCATTTTCATTTTACAGCTTTAAAGATGCCACTTACACTGGCAGAAATTAACATCTTGAATTGACGTCTCAGTAACAGGGCAATTTGTAGTTGGTCATTAAAACAAATAGAAGTGGATATTAGTAATTTTTTATCAATCCCTGTGTATACAAGATTTTTTCTTTTTCACTGCAAATATTTTCTTTATTTTCCTTTCCAATAAAAGGTGTAAAGAATGCAGATATAAATGAACTCAAAGAGATTGCCTCTGAGCCTGACAGCACACACGTCTACAACGTGGCTGACTTCAACTTCATGCATACCATTGTTGAAGGTCTTACCAGAACAGTGTGCTCACGAGTAGAGGAGCAGGAAAAGGAAATCAAAGGTGAACAGAAACAAAATTTAATGTAACTTATGATGAACTTAGATCTAGAAATCAAATACCTGCAATTCTAGGCTGGCTTCTGGAGCTAGACTCATGCTATATATTCTTTTGCTTGCAAGAAAGTACATTGTCAGGGAAGTTATCTCCCTAGCTATGTTTTATTCTTTCTTAGATATCTCTGATCTTTTGCTCTCTGTCTTTAGTAGAGGTAAATATTATGGTATTTGGTAGTACAAAAAAATTAAAAAATGTACATTCATTCTGCTGTAACTATTTCCAAGTGGCGGGTAAGGAAATCTTTTTGTAATACAGAGTTTTGGGGATGAATTAGTTTAACAGCTGCACATGGAATTGTCATGTTCATGCTGTGCTTTCCATCTCCTAACTTAATGTTTTTATCATCTCATAAGTACTCAAGAGTTTCAACTATTTAGATTGCTTTGTCCCTTCTTCCTGACAGATTTTCTCTCTTTCTTATTTAATACACAAAAAATATATTTTGGTGCACAACAAAAGATGGCTGTGAAAAAAATTGTTCTTATATGAAAAAGCCTCCTTTGACTACAATTTTTTTTACTTTTCTGAACAAAAGAAATGGCTGTGAAAGAGATACAGTGATACCTGAGGCCTTTCTTTCTGAAAGGTTTCAGTAGATTTTGTCTCTATTTATTGGTTTGTGATGCCTTAATATCACGGAAGTTCTGAGTGATTATCTCTCTGTCTCTCTCTCATAATATGTATGGATATATGGAATATAATACATCTATATACACGTTGAATATAATATATATACTCAATATAATATATAGATATATGTAATATATATCAATGAGGAAGGCTCTCTTGAGCAGGAGAAAATGGAAAAACCGTGGATAGATGAGACATGGAAAAGAATGGAAAATCATTCTTTTTTTGTGGAAAAGAATGATTGCCAGAGAAGATAACCATTCGCTGTGTCTGTTTAGCAGGCTGACAGACAGGCAGTATCAGTTTCCAACCTGCTGAGGAGCACAGGAGAACACAGCTGTATATGTACTTGCATGTTTTTCATGACTGGGAGGAAAGCAACCTGAAAAAAGAAAAAACAAACCAGCAGAAAGGTCTGGAAATAGTGATGGGAGGAAGGTCAGGAAGGCTTAGTGTTGTATTTTTGTTTTTTTCACATAAAGGTTTATGAAGGACCAGGGAGGTTTAGTCACAGTGAGACTCCATGTGTAGTACTCATTATAACTTTTGTTTCCATTGAAAATAACCTAAATAAGTGTGCAGTGGCCAATTATTAGGATTTTCTGATGAGGAACAATATTTAGGGCTTCAGAGAATATAACAAACCAAGTAACTATTATGCAGAAGGGAATAAAAACTTGTGTTTTCTCCAACCTAGGAACAATTGCTTCTCTTGGGACTCCTTCAGATTTGGTCACATCGGAAGTAACAGCTAGAGGATTCCGGGTTAGCTGGAGCCATGCACCAGGCAAAGTGGAAAAATACAGGGTTGTGTACTACCCCACTCGAGGAGGACAGCCAGAAGAGGTAATAGGAGGAAAAGCTGCCCAGAAGTTTTTAATGCAGCAGGGGCAACTAACCAGACAGGATATCTGTGATCCTATTTTAAATGCACCGTGAAATTCCGTATGTGGGCTGCAGAAAAGAGGCTGGTCACACTGGGTGGTGGAAAAGGTTAGGTAGTAGCCAGGCTACATGTCTGTCATACAATTTAAAGGTAATGTGCTATAGTAATAATAATCACTTTCAGGGGGTAGGGTGAAGTGCCTGCATTTTTTCTTACACATATCGTTACTTGAAACAATTGTAGAATTCTGCACCATTCTGCTTATGAGAACAGAAGAGGTAGGAGTTGATGATAAGCCAGATTTTCAGTTCTGAGAAAAAATTATTGATAAAAGGAAGATGATATGGATGTACATTTTGGGACATCTGCAACTGGTCATTAAAAATTTGTAGAGAGTTGTTTATTTGGATAGACTTCAACATTATGGAGATGGGAAAAATGCAGTGGAATAAGCTTTTGACTTCAGCTGACAACTTACCAAATTGTATGGAAAGGTGGAAGAGCAAAAGGATTTAACTAAGGTTATATTATGTTTCCTTTTGTACTAGAAACATGTTTAGGATGGATATGTATTGATATAATTTTGAAGTATTCTGTGTGTGTATATATATGTAGTATTAAAAGAATATTTATGATGATATTATATCAAGAAGAGATACACACTCTTAAACTGTATCCATACACTTTATTCAGCTAAGCTCTTTCTTTGTTCTAAATGGCTATTTATATCAGATAAACATTTTAAATATGTACATGGTTGCTGTTTTTTTCCGACAATTTACTATATATAAATGCAGCATGAACTGAACTTTAATACAGTGTAAAAATTGCCCGAAAGAGGGATTGATTGATTTGGTGGTAACATAGTTCGTTTGCTTTATGCATATTTAGTTGTATTTTCTTTTAAACAGGTTGTGGTAGATGGAAGTGTATCAACAGCAGTTCTGAAAAACCTGATGTCTTTGACTGAGTACCAGATAGCTGTATTTGCTATCTACCCCAATGCTGCGAGTGAGGGCCTCCGTGGAACAGAAACCACACGTGAGTGTCCTTAGCCTGTTTGTCGCAGATTTGACTGTCTGCATTTAATCAGACAGTGTAGGCATTAGTCTCTGTGAAAAATAAACACAGAAGGGAGTCTTTTTCAATTTACCTTCTTTTAGTGTTTTTGCCTTAAATTAGATTTTGTTTCAGTTAATTCTGGGCTAAGCTCCTAAGTCCAAATGCTCTGTGGATATTTAAACACTGAGAAAGGTTTTATCTCTTCAAAGCTGAACTTCGAAGTCGATTGTATTGAACCCTAAATTAGAACATTCCTATGCTTTGGGTGTGGATCCAAGCTTTGTAAGGTAGGTTTGTAGCTGGAGATGATCTGATGAGTGGAGGTTTAGATGGGACCTGAAATACCGGCATGTGGTTCCCACCAGTGCCAAAGATTTCAAGGTAACTTCTGTAAGTTTCTGTCTCAATGATTTAATTATTTTCTGTCTGTAGGATGGTGGCTTGGGATATTGTAAGACTTAATAAATTTACAGTTTTTTGTATTTGTATATAAAGTGCAGTAATTTTTTTGGTAAATATGACAGATATTTGGAATGGAAGTAAAGAGTAATTTTATAGTTCCGACTAGGAGACAAGAAGTCCAAATGTGATATATCAATAGCTGATATCTGCTGAAAGAACACAGCAGCAGGGTTCAAGAAATCGATAAGATTTCTACAGTGCTTCACCAACTTCTTGACCCAAGTGATTAAGGAGCCTGCAAGAGAAGGTGCCCTGCTGTAGCTCACACTTAGAAACAAGGAAAAACTGATGGCAGAGGAGGAGGAAATCACATCCTACAAGTTCAGGAAAGGTCCCCACTGACAAGTTGGTAATCAGCTCACTGGAGGCTTGCATGGGTAATCAAGAAACTTGTAAGAGAACTCGGACATAAAATGAAACGTATAAGAGCAGTATAAGAAGAGGCAAATGACCCAGGAGAAGTATAAAGCTGCTGCCTGATCTTGCAGGGGTAAGTTTAGGAAAGCCAAGGCCAACCCTGAGCTGAATCTGGCAAGCAACGTGAAGAGGAAAACAAGTTTAACCTTATGCATTTCAACAAAGAGAGGTGCAAAGTCCTGCCCCTGGTGAGTGACAGCCCCGTGTGTCACTACACACCGAGGGGTGACCAGATGGAAGGCAGCTCTGCAGAGAAGGACCTGGGGGTCATGGCAGACAACAAACTGACTGTGAGCCACCTGAGCACCCTTGTCACAAAGAAGGCCAAGAGCCTTCTGAATTGCATTAGAAAATGGATGTCAGCAGGTTTAGGGAGCTGATGATTCTTGCCCTCTGCTCAGCACTGATGAGGCCACACAGGGATGTCTGGACTTGTGCTGGGTTCCCCCAGCATGAGAGAGATGTGGACTCACTGTAGTGGCTTCAGTGAAGGGCCATAAAGATGATGAAGGGCTTGGCACATCTTTTATAAGAGAAGAGTCTGACACAGCTGGACTGTTCAGCCTGGAGAAAAGAAGGCTCAGGAGATCTTGTCAATGTGTCAAAATCCCTGATGGGAGGAAATGAAGAAGAGGAGTGAGCCAGGCTTTTCTCAGTGGTGCTTATTAACAAGAGAAGAGCCAATGGGCACAAATTAAAACCCCATGAAATTAAATTTGAGCAGAAGAAGAGACGGTTTTATTGTAATGGTGGTCAAACCCTGGAATAAATTGTCCAGAGAGGTTGTGAAGTCTGCATCTCTGGACATATTCAAGCCCAAGTGGACAAGGTTCTGAGCAACCTGCTTTATCTGACCCTGACTTAACAGGGAAGTTAATTAGACCAGATGACCTCAAGAGGTGCCTTTCATCCTTGGAGGTTCTTTGATTCCGTGTCAGTGCTAATCTTCTCAATCTGAAAACAAAACAGAATCATATAAAATTATTTTAGACTTTCCATTCAGTCTCAGTCTCCCAAAATGTCATCCCCAGCCATGTTATACCCCATGAGAGAGTGTTTGGACCTGTTTAATTTATTGAGGCTGAGAGAACAGCCACATACTGAGCCAACAGGATTGTTTGTATTGCACCTGGTATTCCTTTGAAGTCACCCAGTCAAGTTCTGACGAAGCCCAGCCCTGTTGGCTTTCAGAGATCTGATCGGATCACACCCCAAGGTCATGCAGCATCAAGCATTTTATACAGCTGTCTTTGATAGTGTGTTGGAAGTAATAGTCTGACATGTGCAAGTGTTGATCACTCCACATGCTAACAATACCTGCAATTTTAAAGTTTTTTTTTTACTATTCTAATGGATAATTATGGAAAATTGTAGTTTACATTCCTGCCTATGTGTGAGATACTCACAGATTAAAATAGTCACCAATTGCAGTTGTTTATATAGAACATTGAAAATAGTTTACAGGTATGAGAAATCTAAACAGATACATGCATAATGTACAGAAAAGTAGAAAGTTTTGTGATTTAATAGTCACTTTTAACTTGAAATAAATATGAAATTCATTCACATATTAGTTTGCTAAAAGTATATTTTTACCTGGTTTAGTTTATTCCAGCTGGTTTAGTTTATTCCAGCTGTTTTTAGTTGGTTTAATTTATCCCTGTGTTACCTGAGTATTAGGATAGTCTGGTAACTGTCCAAGATGCAAAACAGCATTATCTACTAGATATTTATATTTGAGATTCTGAGCTCTTTGGCTGAAAATTCCAGTAGAAAACACCATGTTTTATTTCCAGTCACCTCTTTGTCAGTTTTTGTATATATTGTCAGAGTATTTACCGGTTCCTGTTGGGAGTTAAAATGCAAGTCATAAGTTTAAGGACACTTTTCCTATAGCTTTTTTAGAATCAAAATACAGGGAAGAACAGGTGATGGATATTCTCACTGTGACCCTGGGGCAGTTTGGATAGGAATGAGACAATGTGGTGCAAAGTGGCTTCAGGATATCTCAACAGGTAGTTTCTTGCTGTAGGAATCAGAGGTGTGAGTGGAGCTCTGAGCAAGGAGACTGATGTACATTTGAAGATGTTCATGGGTAGTTTCTCCCTGTAATTAGAGAAATTGTGACAATTTATGGGAATAAAAATCAATACAAGAACAAGGGTTTAAATAGAATAGAGGTAGGTTGTAAAAAGTCTGGAGCTGTGGATGGGGTAACCTGGAAGTGGAAACCTAAAGAGAAGTGGGGGTTGAAATTTTGCCACCGTTTTACAGACATGAATGACAGACTGAGTGAACAGCCTCAATGGACAAGAAAGGATGAGGCTGGCATGGTTGTTAAGAGCTCTGTTAGAGCTTGTTGAACATAATATAAGAGATGCACTTGGAGACACCAACTTGACAGGGTGCAGCTTTTGCTTGGACGAGGAGATCAGAGAATCTCTGTGACTGAAATTAGAATTTGTTCCTGAATACTTGTGTGCAGATCAGATTCTTCAGAATTTCAGATAGGAACGGGTTTGTATCAGTTAGCAGTTGCCTTCTGTTTTTTCAGACCCTTTCAGTCATTTTGGGGACTATTCTCAGTGTACAAATTCCAAAGGAGAAGTCAAAGTTTCTTCATGTCTCTCCATATTCATGCCTAAATATTTCTCCGTATTCATGCCTGAATATTTTGGTGGGATTCATTAGGGATGTACCAGCAGTGGAGAGGCCATGGAATGTTATTCTGTGAGAAGAATAGAGTGAGGACAACCAGGAAAGTGCAGATTACTACTCTAGAAAGTTACAGAAGTGCGAAGAAACATTTGGAAACCCAGACTGGTGCTATGTTCTGGTACCAGTGCCTTAAATTCACAAGTAAACCTCCTAATATTGTTTGAATTTCACTCAACTTGCTCTCGCTTGCCAGGTTAGCATTTGCCATGATTTGCAATGGATGACCTTACCCATATTTGCATAATCCCACTGATACAGGCCTTGGTGCCAGTTTGGACAGTCCAGGCCTTAAACGGGCAACCGTTTACAGCCAAAACATTTTGATATGTGCAGTGTGCTCATCCAGGGTTTTTCCAGGGTGTTGTATCTCCATCACATCCATGCTCTGGCTTGGGAACTTCTCCCAGAAAGAGCCATCCCTTAAAACTGCTACTGGTTCCTAATAGCAACTGTGCTAAAATGCTTTGTGAGGCATAAATCTGCCCTGGCATTAGAACTGGGTTAGCATTTGCTTGTTTCTCTAATTCTGAGTTCTTTTATGCACCAGTTAGATCTTATTTGTAGGATACAGACAGCTCTTCCATGTCTGGAGACAGCTATATTCCTTTTGTTTCCTGGGGTAAAACAAACTGTTTGAATAACAGCTGGTTGCTCAAGGGAGAGAACTGACGTGTCTGTCTCTCGTTGTGCTGCAGTTGCCCTGCCGATGGCGTCGGATCTGCAGCTGTACGATGTGTCCCAGAGCAGCATGAGGGTGAGGTGGAACGGGGTCGCGGGTGCCACGGGGTACATGATCCTCTACGCTCCCCTCACAGAAGGATTGGCGGCAGATGAGAAGGAGGTGATGTATTGTGCTTCCGTTTGAATAGCAGTTGCTAAAAAAACTGGTCTTTTAAAGAACAAACTAGTACATGCCCTTTAACCTCCAATGTGATCAGCAAATACTTGGGTTTTTTCCATGACTTAAAATTAACTACTGTATGTGTCACAGGCTATGAATAAAATGCAAGTGCCAGTGGTTATTTCTATGTCATTGTCATAAAAATGCAGCAAATTTAACTGAATTTAAGTGACCCTTTGGAAATTTTATATAAATTGATATTGTATCATCATATAGAACTAACACTCAAAGAAAACATAAAGTAAAACTGAGGTATCTCCTAAGTGTGTTATCAGAAGGATATGAAGTTTAGCCATCGTTCTCATCAGGGCCTTTAAATGCAAGTAAAATTTGTAGGTCTAAAAGAAGACCGTCACTGGTTTTCTTTCAGTTCTGTTCAACCTTTATTTTTAAATTTAAAAATAATGTCTTTCATCAAAAGCGATTTTAGAAGACAGTCTTTCAAAGGGAAGGAAGGGGGGGCAAGGTGAATTCTAGTCTTCTGTCACTAACGCAGTAAAACCAATGGAACTTCTGGTCTAGGATTTAAAAATTTTTACCCTCAAGTTTACATATGTATAGTTAAGGTTATCTACAATATCTGTGTTCAAGCAAGAACGCTACAAAGCATGCAGGGGCATGTGAACTTGTGAAGAGGGCATGAAGCTGCTGAAAGCCAGCACAGACTTGTGCTCACTGCTAAAGCAGTGGCTGTGAGCACGTAATTCTGTTTAAAATGGGGCCTCGCTGGGAACTGGCTGCTTCAGGAGAGCTGAGCTTTACCCCAAATAAATAAATAAAGTCCATGTTAAGGTGGGTCTCCACGAATAGGTGGAGGAGAAAAACGATACAAATAGCAACAATTCCGAGCCTCAGTGTGCATAGAAATCAACTCCTCCAGTGAGTTCATGTGATTTTCAGATCTGTAACTGAAGATGAACCAAAGTGTAGATGGGAATGGGAATAAAAAAATGTAGATGGGAAAAGGCCTTAGTAGCTGCTCATTCTGGAGAGGCATATTTTGTCGTTGCTAATGTGATTAGTCACTTTTAAAGTCCTTTTACCTGTGTGTTGGCTTTTGGCTTTTTGAAAGTTTTAATCTTTTAACTATTGTGCGAATTCCCAAAATCTTGGGCAAAGCACAGTGTCAGACAAGTGCTTAGCAGAACCTTTGATCATACATCTAATTTCAAGACTTTAACTGGTATTATTCCCCATTATGAGCTAATTCAGAAATAATGTGTCTTTTTTCATTCATGGTGTTTTTTAGATAAAAATTGGGGAGACTTCAACAGATCTTGAACTGGATGGACTGTTGCCAAATACAGAATATACTGTCACAGTTTATGCCATGTTTGGAGAAGAAGCTAGTGATCCCCTCACAGGACAAGAAACTACATGTAGGTAGCACAAATGTATATTCACTTCAGCGTTAAAAAAACTTCAGAATGGTCTTTGCACATATTAGAGCATGCATCTGATTATCTGATTTGAACAATTGGGCAAGCTCTTTATGTAAGTTTCTCACTGTGGATACTTAATTTACAGAGGCTGAGGATTTCTACAAAACAGCTTGTTTTGCAACAGGATTGTGAACTTGTCTCTCTTGTTGGTAGCGGTACTATGGATGCCCCTATTGATCTTGGTGAAATTCCTGACAGTTTTCTGAACTTGCTGAAGGTCAATGAAGGTCACCATGTAGACCTAAATTGATACTGCTCTGTTCAGCCTCCTCTAGCTAGAAAACCAGGTGTGTGTGTGAGCCTGCTCAGATGGAGAAAGTCATTCCTCTGGCTCAGTAGTAGTACAGACAGAAAAGAAGCAAAGAGAAGATTTTTGTCCAACCCCTGCTGCCTAACATCTGGTAAATGGAGGGTTGGAAAGCGCCTGTACACTCATGATAGATGGTGTGTTTTTAATAAGCAGCAAGAATTTTGCCAGCTAAATTCTGTCCTCTGCAAACCATACACAGACTGTATGTCAGCTCTCTAAATAGCTCCAGCGTTTGGAAGACAAAGGAATTGAAAATAAGCAATTGTGCTTCTGGGACATTTCTGGGACTGTATTCAGTGACATCTCTATTGCTCCCAGTTGGGGAGTGAGTGAATCCTCTTGTTTTGTGCTCCTGGCATGAGTAACCTGGTCAGGGTGAAAGTGACTTTCATTTAATAAGTGAGAGAAATTCAGGCATGCGAACGCTAGGAAAAAGAGACCCCAGAGCAATTCCTTGCAAGGTCAGCAAGCAGTAGTGGAAGAAGCTCTAGGAATGGTGTTTGCTAGGTCTTCTCTAGGAGGATGGTTGTAGACAGACAAGTTCCAGTGGTGAACTACTGCAACCTGGGCATGTTTGTCGACTTGAAACAAGTGTAGAAGATTCCCAGCACAGAGAATAAAATCTTTGGCTCTTTATTCCTCCCTTCCTTTCTCCTTCTCTTTATGTATCACTCCTCATCTTGCACAGCCCCCCGCCCGTACTCCCCACCTTGGCCTTTGGTCAATATCTACCCAGTATCAGATTTTCATTTCTCCTAAACAGTAGTTTATGTAGTTTTTGACTGTGCCAGCTTCAATTCACTTCATACTATATGATCTTGGAGAATGCACAGCTCTAAACCTGGCTAACACACTGGATGGAAGATCACTTACAAATTCCAGATACATTGGCACAAGATGAGGTTTCATGACCACTGTCTGATCACAGAAGCTTGTTAGTCAGCCCATCATCACTACTGCTGCTACTAGACCAGAAAAGAAAAGAAACCCTAACTTCTCTGCAGCCTTCATTTATTTTTAGGATGACACAAAGCAGCCATCTCTGGTGTATAGGACTGTAATAGGAAAGAAGATTGATTCTGTCATATGCAGCTATTTAAATAAGCCCTCTTTAGGCAGGCTTTGATGAATCAGGCAGTGGGCCAAGCCGGGAGGAAGAAAACTCCTGGTGATCGTGCCTGTCCCACATTGTCAGTGTTTAGCAGCAGTGTCTTACCTGTCCAGAATCTGATTTAAGCTTCTTTTTCTTTCTCTTTTTTTTTTTTTCCTTGCAGTGTGAGTATTTCTGGCTTACAATTAATGAATAGGCTACCTGGTATGAATAGGTATTTTGAATAATGAATAGGTATTTTCCTCCTGGAGCATATATCTGCCTAAAGAGTGATCTGCCAAATTTGCTGTAGTATTAGGTGTAGTATCTGATAGTCTGTGTTTAGTAAATAATATTCTACGCGCTGTATCATCTTGGTTACTGTAGCAAAACCTTCCCTATGCCAAACAGAGACATGCTCAGCAAGCTCATTCTAGGGTGTAGTTTCATTTTGGGGCCAGGATTCATCCAAGACGCACTGTAAATATCACGTAAGTCTGGCACCAGGGCTGCCTGTCTGGTTGAGAGCAGAGTTGTCAGGAGGTTGGTTCCAAGAGGAAAGAGCTGAGACTGACGCATTTTGTTGTATGACCTGGATGGTGGAATGAAGTGCATTCCACGACTGACGGAAAGTAGAAAGGAAAGCCAGCACGTGATACTCCCTTCACTAGACTCAGAGGAATATGCTGAATGCCAGAATGTGTGGCAAACCCATCTACTACAGTTCCAGTGTGCTCCCGTCTTCTCTTTTCTCAGGGCCAAGTTGACTTCACTCTTCCTAAGCTGGTTGCAGATTCTGTATTGATAAATGGCCTGGCCATTGATAATATGTGAGGCCTTTAAAATCTTTGCTTTTTCCCAGGTGCTATTGTGTGAGGGAAGCAGCTTCTGAAGTGCTGATATTTATCTGTCCTCGTGGACTGGTGAGGAGTGTGTGTGTGAAGGCAGGATGGATAGAGACAGGTTTTATAATTCAGAGGAAAGTAGCAGATGTTAGACTAATACAGAACCTACTGCTGAGAGTAACAGACAGCACAAATTGCTTTCTGTGGTGTGACAGAGAAGTGGATGTAATCTGAGACTGTCTCTTGCATGACCTCATTTTCCTTCAGCTCGTGACAGTCAAGGAATATATAGCATAAAAGTACGGCTTTAACTGGGGTTGTTGTTGAGAAACAGGTAAGGTTTCCTAACAGAAAGGGTAGGCAGAGGTAAAAAATAGCATCTTTGGAGATCTTCTAAGCTAGTTATGCTTTTTGGACAAACTTACCCTTATGTCAGGGTCTTCTAGGATTCAGAAAGGTTTTTGCCAAAATTCTACTGTCATGAAGTATTTTTGCTGGGATACACATGAAAACCAAATGTGTATAGGATAAAGGTCTAGCTGGCTTAAATTAATTCACAAATACAAACCCAAATTTATTGCAGGTGTTCTGTAGGCTAGATCTTGCTATGATATCTGCAATGAACAATGTCATAATTTATTTCTTTTTCAGCATCAGTTGAGATGCATTTAGCAAATCTGAAAATTCTGTTTCAGTAAAGAGCTAAGCCCTTTTACCTGCCTTTAAGTACTTTTGTAGCTCCATTGATGTAGGCCTTTGAATAGAAACACTGGTGATATAAATTATTGAATGGAAAACATTTTATTTTTAAGACATGAAAAATTTCACACCTAAAACCTGGGATCACTTTCATAGTTTTATCTCTTTTCTTTTCAAGTGCCTCTAAGTCCACCAGCGAACTTGAAATTTTCTGATGTTGGACACAATAGTGCTAAGCTAACATGGGATCCTGCTTCAAAAAATGTAAATGGCTATCGCATCATGCACGTCAGAACAGACGGAACAGAAACCAATGAGGTAAATTAATTATTAGCACCACTTCTCTCTTAACCAACTCGAACCTCCCCAAACTTCTGTAATTATTACGGGTAATGTTAATAAACAAAAGCTACTGTGCAAGCTCTAACAAAAGACTTGTGGGAGAATTCTGAAATTTGGTGTAAATAAGAGTTTGTTTATTATTGGATGTACGTAGATCCGGGGGACAGTACTCTGAACAGTCTGGGGCACATAAACTGAAGGAGACAACTCGAGGGGACAGTGGTTTTCTTGGAGCAGGATCTTGACTATATGTATAGTATGGAAATATTTGTTCTTGATTCAGTTCAGATAAGACTTTTGATGTATCACATATCATGGACTCAAGCTCACTCAGAAAGACTGTCCGAAGGCTTTGCCGTATTTTCTCAACATTTATTGCTTTAATTATGTATTGAGAACTCTCTTTCTAGAAACAGGATTTGGCTTGAACAGAGTACTAAGACCATACCAAGATGTTCTAACTTAGACTCTTATGTTTAATAATTTGCAATATTTAGTTCTGCCTTGCTACTAAGGGTGCTTTATAACACCTTTTAGCAGAATGAATTCCAGGATAAAATGCAAAATGGGGTGGAATGATTCATACTGAAATATTAATAAAGAAATTTTTTAAAATACAGATTTTTTTGAAAACATAATTGCAGTATGTGGGTTTGATCATTAAAACAGTCCAGATCACTTAGGAAATAGGTTGTCATGGATAGCTTGGCCCTCAAGAAAAAGAAGTCTTTAGTGGTAGTTGTCTGTAATTACGTTTCTTCTGGGACATACCTGGCCTTTCATCAGTATGAAGTGGAGTATTTGTATTGAACCTGGAGAAGATGTTCCCAACTTTAGAAGGGAGCATACCTGTGCAATGTTTTGTTTCTTTTCTTTCTGCTAGGTCCCATAAAATTTAAAGTAGAAATCATTTGACTTCTTCCTATTGATTACTCTTAATATAGGTAATATGCCTGGCTGTACTGATCACACTGGTATTTGAACATTTCAGGCTCGTGGTTGTGTACTTTGTAATGTGAGTGAATGCTCAGTTCACTTTTCCTTTGTCTGTTCAGAGAACAGGTGGCATGTTTTTGTTTGCTCTGCACTGCTAGCGTTTTCCCTGTGGTGCTGAGCTAATGTGGCACTGAATAGTTGGACTGATAAACTGTTTATACAGCTTTTTATGTCCCTGGCAAAGTCACTTAACTGCAGCCTGGAGAGAGACCAGACGAAACTCTCATCTGTCTCTTGACAAATGTTAAACATAAGGGTTTTATGCAGTGATTGTCCAAGATAAGTGATTGGATTTATTAGCCCAAAAAAGCTCCTTCCCCTTCTGGGTTCCTGAACATGCTGTGCTGATGTTAGCTGGACAGTTGGGCTTACCAAGGCTGAATTCTCCTTTTCCATGCTTTGCCCTAAGTGCAAAATTCTCCTTTTTTTTGGAATTTGTCTATTGTAACTGATATTGTCAGCTTTTATGGACCTGAGTTTATACTTGTTCATAGTTTCACTGAATTTCTCTACTAATTGCGTGACCTTCTCCCTCTGTGTCATTATTACCCAGAAGAATTTCAGACACTGATAATGTATTATATGGTTGCTATCTACTGCAAATTATACTTTCTCTAGGTGGAAGTTGGTCGTGTTTCAACCCATACTCTGAAGAGCTTGGCACCCCTTACAGAGTATACTGTTGCCATTTTCTCCCTGTATGATGGGGGACAATCTGAACCACTTACTGGCAGCTTTACCACAAGTAAGTATTGCCGAACTTCTGAAGGCTTTCCAAGAATAAATTTTATACTCTCTTACGTTACTGGAAAGTAAGATTAGTTACAGCAAATGTCTCTGGCTGTGAATTCAGATATATGGAATGCTTTCTGTTATTTTCATTGGTGTTTTTGGCTTCTTTGCTCCCTTACTATTGGGCCAATTGCCTCTTTACTCACATGAGTAATTTCTTGACGTCATGAAAACATCTCCACAGCCCTCTGAAACATTATTCAGTGTGGTGACATTTGTATCTCCAGATGAAGTGTGATGAGTTTTGAATCATACATTTAACTAGTGAGCTGTCCAGGCACTAGGGGTTAGAACCTTATATACATACAGAGGAACTACATCAAAAGGAGAAAATATAGGACATTCGAAGTTCATTTGTTTAACACAGTTATAGTGTCTGTAACTGTATTTCTGCATTAAACAAATGGCTGATGACACATATTATGCTTTCCAACAACAATGGAAAGAGAAGGGAGGAAAGAGATGAGGTGGAAGAGGAAGGGAGAACATACATGTATGGAGCAAGATGTTGACACATGCAAAGTGCCAATGGAAATGCACGCAGAGTCTGGAAAGGGCAGAGACTGGGACTTTCCTTTGAGGTACAAGAAAAGAGCCTGGTGCAGAGAGCTCTGAGCAGAGGAGATGAACTTAGGGTTGCATGCAGCTCCTCCAGTGGAGAGAGGACAAGGAGGCCTGTCCAGTTAGCATAAAGAGTCTATTTCCCTCCTGAAACGATGAAACTGCTTCCTTAAGAACAAATAAGTGGGCAAAGAATTCTGTAGTGCCTTTGTTGTCTACTTCCCGTGTTACACTCTTTCAACAAACTATAAGTAAAATGGTATGTGCCTAAAGTTGCTGTCTATGGAAGTATCAGAGAATAATTCACCATCATTTTTCTTGTGTGTGATATTTTCCAGAAAGAGTTCCAGCTCCCCAGCATTTGGAAATTGATGAAGCATCAACAGATAGTTTCAGGGTCAGCTGGAAGCCCACCTCATCAGATATTGCTTTTTACAGATTGGCATGGATTCCTTTGGATGGGGGGGAATCTGAGGAGGTAAGTTGCCTTGACATTCTGAGGTGCTGAAAAGGGAGAGAGAATTCCATTCTGAGGACACCTGTGCAGCAATGTTTGCTAATTAAATGTGGCCAATTGACTTACAGAAAAATCTGCCCCACTGCAAAGCTCTCTAAACAAAAATCAGACCAATATTCCAGTTTTGTTTTGAAGAGGAAGTAGGGAAAAAAGAGATATCTTGTGAATAGTCAGTCTAATCTCTAATGTGCCAACAGCCATAGAACTAGTGTTGTTGTTTGGGGCCACTTCAGTTTTTAGAGGTTCATGTTCTTCACTTTGATGTGAAGATGATGATGGTAGCTGAGCCAGAGCACTGATATCCTCACATAAAGCTCCAAATTTGTCTAATGTGCTGGCCACAGTAAAATTGCCTCTGAAGCCTTAGCTATGTAACATTACAAAGGGAAAATTTACACATAGTAAATTTATTAGATTGTTCATCTATTAATCTTTGTTTCTTTCTCTTTTTCCCTCTCATGCTTTATTTTTTGCATTAAGCCCTTGTACATCTTGTCCATAGTACCCTTTCCATAAGTCTAAATTTTTAAATTATTTTTCATCCCTTTAGTTTTTGCTTTTTAATTTTCTTTTTTGAAGTAGAAAGACATACACTTTCTCTCCTTTCCAGATTTTCATAGTTGGTCTCATTTCCTCTTTTTCTTTATTTATTAGCTCATTATTTTGGCTTCTTTTGTACTTCTCAGTCTTTAGTGACTCTCAAACATCTTGCTCTCTTGGCATCAGCAGTGTGTGGAGAGGCCACATCTGCAAACTTTGTCTGGGTACAGAACTCAGGGGGAAAGATGACATTTCTCACCTGGCCCTAGGTTTCATGCATCATTTTGTCATCCATTGGAGCAGAAAGCACTCATTTTAGCTTAGGTTATGTGTCATTTTTTCTTTAAATTTAGCTTAGCCTGATTCCTCCTTTTCACCTAGTGAGAGGTAGTCATGCAAGAAAGAGAGAAATTAGAGGGGTGAGAAGGGAAAAGAAGGAGTTGGCAGATGAGTAAGTGGACACAGGTCATCCATTAGCAGTTTCTTCTGTAGTAGATGAACTGATTTGTTTCTATTTCAGTTCCAGTGAGTTGCTGCCAGTGAAAGCCCTTAAGCCACATTTTTTAAATGAGATTTGAGCTATCTGTGTTCTTTCAGTGTGAGAATAAATTATCAAGAAATATTTGAAGTGCTAAGGTTCTACTTGTTCATTGTATTCACTAAGAACTGCTGGAGGCTCTAATATTTTAGAATGTTGAAGTATTAAAAATGCCCAAGCTGCTTTCTTGTTCTCCTTGCATGACCTCTCTAATGGGGTCAGGCCTAGGATAGCACAATACCTCCGGGCTGTTGCCTCTTTAAGCTTCTTTCCCAGCTAAATGATCAGTCATGCAGACAAAGGACATGCACTCCCTCTGTCTTTCTCCCAAGACCCAACTTGCCAATTAGCTGAGTGGGGTCAGGGGATGGTTGTTAATTACACACCTCTCATCTCACTTCACCCGCTTTGCTGATGGGCGAGGAGCATTCAGTTGGGTGTTAGCACTAAAAAGCCGGAATAAGTTTGAGAGAGACCTTTTATTTCTAGGTTACAGTAGAGAATGCATCCTGTTGTACTCGTGTGCTTGTTGCTGCTGTTTGTCCTGCCCTCTTGAAAGTTCAGCACTTTGTGTTGTTTTTTTGTAGGCTACATTAGCAGGGAGGGGAGGGCGAAGGAAGCAATGCTTCAGAAAGTATGCCAAAGTTACTTGTGAAACAGTAATTATGCATAGATATTTTATAATTATTTGATAACAACTAGACAACTAGAGGCACTGGGGAGTTGAAAAGGAAGGCATTACATGTATCTACTTAGTAGACAGCTAGATTCACTCAAAGCTTGTTCCTGAAATTTTCCCAGGAAAATCTGTGCCAGAAAGTGTGCAGCATGGGATGCCTGATTCATTACTTGATAGTTGCAGAAGGCATGGCCCCAATTCTTTTCTTTTTGCTTTTGTTTTTTATATCTGAGTTCAGAAAGTCTGTGATTGTGTTACGGGTCCTTTTTCCCCAGGACCAGCTCAGGAAATCTCCTGTAGTAGTTAAAAGAATGAAGCGTGATTCACTGCCTCTGTGGCAGATTTACACAGGACATATCTATTGTTTGATTTCCATTATAAGTCTAACTTTGATGTTGCGTATACAGTGACCACCTTTAAAAACTTGCCAGTGTTAACTCAGAGAAAGGTTGCTTTATTGTAGTGTCTGCTTGTGTAACCTGAAAACTATTCCCAAAACTGGCCAGCCCATTTCTCCAGAATTACTGCTCAGGCTCCTGGGTCTTCTGTTTTATACTCCCTTTCATTCCAGCTCCTTCCCATCTGGTGATCCCTTCCAATAAAATAAATGAAACACACAAAAACGTGAAGTGAAACCTGCTTACAGTTCACATTGCACATGTCAATCTTCTGTCATAGGTATAAATGAGGAAAAGTACTATTTAAAACTTCATGCCATGTAGCAAACTAATCATCAGCACACCTCTCCTAATCCTCAAGTCTGAAGCAAGTGTTCTTTCAAGTTGCATTCAGAAGTGTGGAACCGTAACTGAGATTACAGTTCTGATATTGAAAGCCTTTTCTAAGGCAGGGGAGATACTGGATACATTTGTCATAACAATGTTTGAATGGTAGAAATATGAATGGAAGTTAATCTATACTGTTATGTTGTTTTAATGGTAAATGTTTTGAATTGTTGTGATTTAAAAAAAAAAAGCATATGGTCAGCTTTAGCAATTAATTAGTTGTGGGTAAAAGCATAATTCTATACATTTTAAATATTCTTAAGTGTTTTTTCCAGATGTACCCTGTGGCATTAATAAATTTTTGGGCAGATCTGAGTGTAGATTTCATTTATTTTAAAGGAGAATAGTTTTTCCTTTCATTTCAGTCAATTCATGTAAAATAATCAGGTGCAGAACTGATATTCTTCAATCTTGCTGTGTAACTTAGGTTGTCATAAATGGAGATGCAGACAGTCATGTTATAGAGGGTCTGTTGCCCGACACAGAATATGAAGTTTCTCTGCTGGCAGTGTTTGATGATGAAAGTGAAAGCGAAGTTGTTGCTATTCTTGGAGCTACATGTAAGACAAACTCTTGATTGTAATTTTCAAAAATGTTTAAGTGATTTAAATTTGATGCATATTGTATATAAACCATAGTTCATCCTTGGGTAGCTATAATATTGAAGAACATGGTGGTTTAGCAATGGGGCTTTGCTGACTAGTTTTTGCTTTTCTTACTCAATATTATATGGTAGATGGCATTGAATCAAAAAAGTGGTTTGGCTCCTTATGTGAGCTGTGGTATTAATAACCTTTGGATCTGGGTAGATATTCTTGCATCCTACATATTAATATTTAGTCTTTGAACAGGGTTCCTTATGAGAAGATATATCAGATTTTGGAAGGGATGTGTGCTAAATGTTTTAAAGTGAATAATTTACAGGAATTTCATTTAAGATGTTTGGCATTTTTGATATACCCTTTTCTTATTTATGTGGTTTATACTCACTAGAGGTGAATTCACTCTTGGCTGAAATAATGGTCCAGAAAGCTTACACAGGCCTCCTGCAACATTGACGTGAAAGTGACAAAGATAAAACTTGATAATCATGTCCAGCTTATTTTATAGTTTATTATCAAAACAGTGGTCTGTATTTCAGGAAGATTGCTCTATTCTCTTTTTATGGAAAATGACTTGGATAAGTAAACAACTGTATTTCTTATGTGTAAATTCTAAAATTTATTTGTTTTTAGTAATTCAGCTGCAGGCTTAATTCTAAATCTTCTGTTAAGATGAGAATCCTATACCCATCCAAATGATGCTGATACTTCCCAGTGTTGCTGAGTGTACTTTCTGTTTTTTACTTGGACAGAAGCAAAACACCCTTAAAAAACTTTCAATTTAATTAATCTGACAACCTTAACAAATGGTCGAAGTGGAAGTCTATTGTGCATAATTCAGCCAGAAATCTGAGAAAATACATGCATTCTTATTTGATTATACAGTTTATTATTTTGTCTTATCTGCAGATCTAAGTGCTAATCCTGCAAATATATATGCCTAGAGTAAACTAAATGAATAATTCCCTTGTAGTCTCTGAAATGTCTGAAGTGTGTGGGATACATGTAGGTGTGAGCACATAGTTCCATTGTCATAGTTAGAAATACAAGAAAAATACTGTGACTTCTGTGTTTTGTTGAGCTGTTAGTGAGCCGAGTCCTGTTTTTCAGCAGCAAGTGCTACCACAGTCCCTACCACGGTGACCACCACCAGTGGCACAACCTCTGAGCCCACCACAGCAGGTAAGCCGAGCAAAGGCCAGCAGTTTAAATGCAGAGTGCAAAGCACTAAGGCTCCCCACAGGCACCTCCGGGGCCGGGGGCAGAGCAGTGACACTCTGAGGAGCTGATGTTCCTGTTGGATGGATCCATCGCTGCTGGACGGCTCTCACTGTCCTGCTCTGCACCCCTTCTGTGAGTGGCCAACCTCCTGCACAGGCCATGCGTGGATGAGGAGCCAACCCCTTACACAGGGTAGGGACTCCGAATGATACCAGTGGTATTACTCAGGAGTATGGAGACTAATTTGGAAAATTCACCTAGAATTTCTCTTTCCCTTTATAAATGTGAGCTTGGAAACTCTTCAGAATTTTGTTTAGTTTTGAGCGTTCTCTTTCTTTTCCCTGTAATTAGACAATTGACTTTTAAGGAACAATGTTTCTGGGTTATTTCTTTTCTCTAGCTTGGATTATTGTAAAGCTCCATAAACTGAGTAAGATAAACAAAGCAGATGGGATGTTATATGTTATTAGAAATATAGGATAACTATTATTTCAATAAGTGCTTACAGTTTTTATATTATTTAGCCCGAGTATGACTGAGCTATATGGTTTTGCCCCACTATGGGTCTTCAGAGCCACCATGACTTCAGTAGAGCTTGCAACTACTTGGTGATAATCAGCGCAATATTAAAATTATATTAAATTGAAAAATATAATTGAGAAAATATTAAAGAATTATTTTTTGACTTAGTTTTTCGAACAGGAGTCAGAAACCTTGTTATAGATGATGAAACAACCTCAAGTCTGAGGGTGACATGGGACATTTCTGACTACAGTGTTCAGCAGTTCAGAGTGACCTATCTCACTGCAGAAGGTGACCGTGCTGAGGAAGCGGTAAGAATGGTCGGTATGGGTTTTGTAATTGCCTTCATATGCTTGTTTAATAATTGCTAAGAAATGATATCTTCTTATAGGACAATTTTGTTGCAATTAGTAAAGGATCTGTGTTTGATATTACTGGGAGCTTCAATTTCAAAGTTTTAATTGTACAGCACCTGCTGCACTGCAGGCAATGGCAGTCGAATGTAAGATCAAGGCCCAGCCACACTGATGTTTAATGAGCTCACAGTTAAAAGAGGAGCTGGCTGTCTTCTTTTTCCTGTATTTTTTTAATTAATCTGAGTTGGATTTTTTATTTTTAATTTTATTTTTTACTCCTAGGCATTTTTCTATCCTGAGATTGTGTTTTATTGACATGTAAATGTTTGTACAGGACAGCCTTAAGCAATTTTTGTTTTCCTTCAGCAGTTTTACTCCTTCTCTTCTCTCTTCTCTTCTCTTCTCTTCTCTTCTCTTCTCTTCTCTTCTCTTCTCTTCTCTTCTCTTCTCTTCTCTTCTCTTCTCTTCTCTTCTCTTCTCATGCTAAAGCAATATAATAAAGTTCAAATGCAGAGTTTTCATTAACTTGAACATATCACAATGAGGACAGCATTTTTAATCTAAGTGCCTGAGAACAGTTGTTACTTTTCCAATACCATATGATGATGAAAATTAAAATTGTCCTACACAGAAAAATTTCTGATCACCAGGATTTTGGGAAATATTTGAAGGAATGAAAAGTAGTGCATGAGCTCTTTCAAGCATATAGCAAACAAACCATAACAAACACCCGTCCCCAAAAAACTTAGTATTGCAGTGCTTGGTTTCCTCAAAATCTGTTATAAAATTTTGGGATGGCTCCATGTAGTTACATTTAAAAGATTCAATTGTATATTTCAAGGTTATTTAGTTAGTAAATAGCTCAGAATACAAAAATATTCCCTATCCGTCTCAGTGTCTGCCTCTTGACTCACTTCTTTTCATTGGACAGTTATAGCAAAAATACAGGTTATCCTTATTGATGTCTAGCAGCTGACATTTTTAGCCCTATATCAGAATACTTCAATTAAAAAAAATTAAAAGGAGTTAGTTGAATATATTTTTTCTAGGAAAATATGAATCTGTCTTTTTCCATTTTAGTCTTGTTCATCTTTTGTGAGAGCCTGCTGGAAACTTACTTTTTAACCATCTCTTTCAACTATAACCTGGAAATGAATTTTCAGTGTAGTGGTGTCCTTTTGGACTAGGAAACATGCTCTATGAACTTACCTCAACTATATGTTAATATAGGTGAGGTAAGTTAATATTAATAATATATTAATAATAAATATTAATATATTTAATATAATAAAGTGGAAAACTTGCACAGTATAATGGCAAAAATTATATTGTTCTTCTGAGAATAATCCAGATTTTCTGAAATTCAGATCCCAGATTTACTGTTTCAGCTCTCTGGTTCCGTTGGATGGTATAAATGTCATTCTGCTTTAGTATTCAATGACTATTATGTTAAAATGAAATTAAAACTGTGGGAAAGGTATTAAAATTGTGGCTATCAGAAGGATATTAGGGCTGACTCAAAAATTCATGAAATAAAATTATAAAGCTGTATGATTAGGTAGGTATCTTGGCTCTATTCTCACAAATTATTTGATTTTAAGTATACTCTCAAGCCTTATTATTTTCTTTGGTCACAGTTCAGCAAACAGATGAACCACATTTCATCTTTGAAATTAATCACGTGCATAAATACTTTGCTGAAAAAAGAATTATGTAAGGTTATACTTAGAATTAGGCACATTTTAATGGAAGGAGTGTATTTTGTCATGTGGCTTCAAGCACCTGAGAGGTGCACAACAGATGTCAATAGAACGACACAGATGTCCAGTTTTAGGGGAGTGTTTATATGCTTAAGTACATTTTTTCGGCAGAACCCAAAAGCTTTGTGGAATTTGGGCTTGCATGTCCTATAGCGTGACCGTTCTATGGTGAATGCTTAAGTTTTTTGGCTCTGATTTCAGTGATATATGTTTCAGTTACTCCTCCCTTTCCATAAAAATATTAATAAGCTTTATAATTCTTGATGCAATTGGCTGAAAATCAGGGACTAGAAAATGTAATAGAATACAGAAGGGTCAAGCTCTAAATTGCATGTGTGTTCTTGGGTGTGCTGTACGTACTGGAAAGATCACATTTTTTTCTCTTCTTTAAAGGCAAAAATGTTTCTCACTGCTGAAAACTATATTGGTCTGTGGAAGATTATGCACATGTGGAAAGGAGAGAGTTCTCAATGCTTGCATCCACTGTTCTAAAAAACCCAAAAAATTTGTTGGATTTTTTCAGAAACTTAGTTTGTGTGTTTTGAAGCATGTGTATGGAAGAGGAACGCGGAAATCTTTCAAGAACATTTATTAATGGTTTAAGTCCAGTTTTGATCAAAGAATGAAGCACTTTGACAAGTCTCAACACCTGGGTGCATTACATAAATTTCCTTCTTTGTATCACTTGCCAAAACTAGAAGTAGTTTGAATGTATCCTGGAGTGTTTAACTGGTGAGACCTTTCTTGAGCGTATGCTTCAAAACTCTGCCGTCATCACATGTATCAGTCTTCTTTGAAACAAAACACTTTTATAGACTTACTTTCTGCTTTTCCTCTGTGAGTTTGAAGGGATTATGCTTCTCTCAACTTCTTGCCAAATATGTATAGTTGCTGGCTCAGGTGATAGATCCACACAATGGACATGGGCCAGGGAATGTCCAAAATGTGACGTCGGACCTTGGGACTTGCTTCCAATAGCATCACTTCCAAGTGCAGGTCTCTGCACAGGAAACACATGATTAGTTTCTCTTTTTTACCATGCCCACACCATGTGCTGTAAGTGGCTCCCATTCAGGCTTTGGAGGCTCTTTGAGATTAAATTTTACTGGCAACTTAAGCAATTGCAAGGCTTTGCCTGGCACTCCTACCACCACTATTGTGATACTGGTTTTTAAGGCTTTGGCTAAAATACAACAATCTATTGAAGAGTTATAGAACTAGTTGCTTGTGGGGAAGCCTTTCACTGTGCTTAATTCAGCAGGTTGAAACATGTGCTCTAGAACCAAAAACTGCCCAGAGGAATTTCTACAGCTGCTCTACTACCAGGTTGCCTGGTTGGAATTTTCTTGCAGATCTTCCATGTTTCATGGCAGTTTGGGATCCTGTGGTATTTGTGGGATGTCATCCTACTTCCTCTCCTAAATAGCTACCTTCATTTGCTTGTCTCCAGACTAGATGCAGACAAGACAAACATGTTTTATTCCTGCTTGCTCAGTTCGATGCTTCCCAGTCTCATAAATTGATTTTCCTTCCTCCCAGGGAAGGAGGATTTTTTGTCTCCAAAGAACAAAACAATCAACCTTTTTTAAAGAGTTTCAGAAAATCTAAATATGTCCAGAAAAAACAGAACAAGAGGATGTATTTTGTCTATACAGTAAAATAGTTTAAGTATTTATGGTCCAAACAGTACCAGTGGTTTATGGAGCTGTAGTGGCTTGTAGGTTCAATACAAAACAGTGTTATCCCATAGGAACATTTCCTTTCTTTTGTTTTGGTATGATGGTAGATCTAAAAGGGTGGATAATGTAGTGGTTTTATTTTACTGTAGAGCATCAATAATACTTGAAAATGCAAGCTGTACAGCAATGCTAGTGGAATGTGTTAGAGACTATGTAAGATAAAGTGGTTTGGCTCTAGTTATTAAGTGTGATTTTTTTCTGCATTTTCTGACCCTCCAGGTAATGGTGCCCGGCAGACAAAATACTCTTGTACTTCACCCTCTGCTGTCTGATACAGAATACAAAGTTACTATAACCCCCATCTATTCTGATGGGGAAGGAGTCAGTGTCTCCGCTCCTGGCAAAACTTGTAAGTACAAAATTCCGCCTGTCTGTGGCCAGGATATGCATGAATAAAGACTTACTCTTGTGGCCTTCATTCCTTGGCTGTAGGAATGTATTTTATTATAAATGTGGGCTTATTTTGCATGAATTATATGACTTGAACTTTAAATTAATCTCAGTTGATTGATTTATAAACAATGGGCTTCTTTTAAGAGACAGGCTGTATTTTATATTCAAATACTCTGAGTTTGCAGAAGCTTGTTCAGTTAATAAAGCTGGTAAATCCTTGATAACTAGCCCACCCAGGGCAAGCCAACTAATACAGAAAATAAAGTAAACAAAGCCTGCTGAGATGGTATCAAACCAGCCATTGTACTGTTAGCTTTTCTTTTGTGTGAGATCATTACTTTTCTAAGGGTCATTAGAAATGCTGCTGAACTTTTTAGAAAAGTGATTGCATTATCTCCAGAGTTCTGACCAAGTACCAAAAGATTACTCAGCTGTAGCTTAGACTTCCCCTCTACTGTATGTGGTAAAAAATCTTTTCATTGTGCACTTGTAGTCATGATAGTATAATTTTATTGAATTATTCTCCTAATCTACATAATTTGTCTTAATTGAAGTGCTATTTATGCAGACACTCAAATCACTTATAAACAATTACTTCGATTCCGTTCTACAGGGTTAAGTGCTCAAAAGAGCATGATTTATACATTACAAACTTTAGTGCACTTGGATTGGAAGAAATTACACAATGTACAATTATCTCTAAATTACCTTACATTTTTAGGAAACAAAAGTAAGAATTTTTTTTTTAAATGTACGGACATAGTTTGAAATAAATTCAAAAATTCATTGTTTGTTGATCAAAGTTTGTAGTTAATCCACTGAGTAATGCAAAGGATGAATTTGATTAAGGGTTTCATCCTGATAATTTTACCCGTAAATCTGAGAGTATCATGCTCGTTTTATTAGGTAATCTTGATTTTTCTGTATGAGCTTGTATGAGATAAACTTGTAAAAGCCCAGTCTGGTTTCTTTTCAGTGCCCCTGTCTGCTCCTAGGAACTTACGTGTCTCAGATGAGTGGTACAACAGATTACGTGTCAGCTGGGATGCCCCACCTTCAGCAACAATGGGTTACAGAGTTGTCTACAAACCTGTCAACAGTGAGTTTTTAAACTGATATTTTTGTGGTCACTTCTGACTGAACACCATCTTTTGCTCAGTTTTGTTTTTAAATCTGTCAGTTGCAGTTACAGTCTTGAAAGTGTTACTAACTTTGGTGTCTCATTTTTGAATAGGAAAGTTTCATAGTCACAGAATGATGCAGGTTGGATGCAGGTTGATCTCTGGAGATCATCTGGTCCAACCCCTTGAACAAAACAGGGCCAGCTTGGAACAGCTTTCAGTGGACTCTGGCCGGTTGAATTTATATCTCCAAGGATGGAGATTTTAAACCTGCTCTAAGCATCTCTTCCAGGTTTTGACTACTGTCACTGTGGAAGTGACTTTGCTAATATCTAATAAAAAATTCCCATGTTGCAAAATTCGGTTTTTTTCTCTTATATTTTCCTGTTTGCCCCTGAAGACATTCTGTCTGTAAATTTTCTACCACCTTGCATAAGGTAGCTGTAGGCAGCAGTAAATTTCCCCTTAGGCTTCCCATCCTAAGGCTGATTAATCCCAGCTCTTTCAGTCTGTGTTTTTATGTCATTTTACCATGACTATTTCAGAGACTATGTTTGCTTTCTTCCTGTTCCTCTCTTCTGTATTCTCCTATTCTTCAGCTTCCTTCTCCTCACAATACAAGGTTTTCATTTCTTCTCAGACACTTGACATTTTATTCATTGCCCATTTTGTGTGTGCTGCATCCTTTGCCCACCTGTACACTGCAGCTAGACAAGACATCCAGAATCCTTCAAATTTCTTTAGAAAAACAGGGTCCTTTATTGACAGCAAATCACAGATGTGTGGCCATTAAGGGTCTAAAAAACTGTCCAAAGACAAAAATGCTGCCTGTTTTCTGGAGTGTATCCAGAACAACTAGGAGAGGTGATGAAGGAGCTGTTTACTGTTCTGATTTGGAGAAGTTTCATTCTTTTCTATTTTCATTATCATTTTTGCACAGTATTAAATGATGCTGTTGTTTAAGAGCCCCTGAGGGACTGTAGTGCTGGCTGGCATCTGCTGTCTCCCCTGTTGGTCCTGGCACACAGTCAAACTGGGGAGATATTTGGCTGCCTATTTAGAGCAGTAGTAAGTCACTGAAGCAGAACAAAAGTGTCTTAACACACGCCAGTGTCTAGCTCTGCCATAATGAATCCCACTGCTGAATTTCACAAGTGTGTTGTGTCTTCTATCCATGCGAGGATTGAGGAGAATGTCTTTGTATTTGTGTATGGTTTAAAAAATAAAAGGCAAAAAATAGCAGTAACTTTAGGAATGCATGTAATTTTTTCTAATTTAGTGGATGAGCAAATGATTTTCTAATTTATTTCATTTTTTGCAGCTCCTGGTCCTGCTTTGGAGACCTTTGTAGGGGATGATATTAATACCATTCTCATTCTGAATCTCTTCAGTGACACAGAGTACAGTGTTAAAGTGTTTGCTTCATACTCAACAGGCTTCAGTGATGCCCTGACAGGCGTGGCCAAAACCTGTAAGAATGATTTCATGCTGTTCAGATCTCTACAGGCTGATTTTCCTTACAACTATGGCTTTCTGCAGCTCCCTGAATAAATTTTCATGTGGAAGACTTTCTCAGTTACATGCAGACTGTTGTCCTGAAATGAAAGTCTCTCTTTCCATGAGACTATACCAAGTTTTAAAGTGATCTGCTGGATGTTAGCAGGACAGGAATCATAAAGCAGATATTATTTATCAGCCAAAACTACATTTGCCTAGTAGTAGATGTAAATTTCCTTAATGAAAAGTCTATTTATTGTATTTTTTCCAGCTCCATATGTAGGATTATTTGCTCTTTATATAGCTAAAGCTCAATTTTAAATTAGATTTTGGCAGAAATGCTGCTGTTATTATGATACTTTTATACTTATTTGTAATAACTGAACTTTTTAGGAGTGTTCATTATTTAGTCTTAAGTAAATTGCCTAAAGTTCTAAACTTTCGTTTTGAAGGTTCACTTCTTTTTTAAATTCTTCATTTAGATTTTCTTGACCTTTTTTAAGCAGCTATGGAAATTATTTGTTAAAAATGAACTGGCACTGGTTTCAGTGTAATCATTTTGTCTTTTTTTCTTGTATGTCTTATTAGAGGTATAAACCGAATTTTCTTATATTTAATTTTCAGTGTCTCTGAGTGTGACAAATTTGGATTCCTACCAAGTCCGCATGACTAGTCTGTGTGCTCAGTGGCAGCTTCACAGACATGCTACAGCATACAGGGTAGTTATAGAGTCACTCGTGGGTAAGTTACTAAATAATTCAATATGCAGCTACAGCCCAATCCAGAGAATTGAATTGCATAGAAATTGTTTGCAGTTAGACCTGTAGACTGGCTCCTGAAATTCTGGAAATGATGGACCGAAGAGAGTTGTGTACACACTGACAGTTTCAGAATGGAAGTAGTATCCCTGTCATTATATGTCAAACATGTTGATAACTTGTGCTTTTTATGTGAGGGACTTTCATCTATCAGTAGAAGATAGGTGATTACCTGAGTTTTTCACTGGTGAGGGGAACGGAAGATGGAAAAGGATGAACAGAATACATCAAAGTTTGTAAATATACCACCAGCAGTAGCTCTGTAGGATTAGGATAGACAGGAGAAGAGGGTAGAAGGGTAGAAAAGCTCTGAATGAATCCAGACCATGCCCACAGAATCAGAACAATGTCCAGTTTTGTTTGTTCTCATTCTGTTGGTGCTTCATTATAGCTTATAGTAGTAATGTTACTTGTATGGATAAACACGATACAGTTTTATGCAGTCACACAAGGTGTCTCTATGCTTTTAGCACTGCCTATTTAGAGGGTAAATTACAGCCTCTTCAGCCTCACTGATTCTCAGGTGTAGCCACAAGGCATTATGGAGAAGTCACTATTTGTGCAGACCAGCTCTTATCCCAAGTAGACATCAGTGGTCTTCTGACTGGCGGCAAATTAAAACCTTGGATAACTGGAGAGAAGTGCAGTTACTAGCACTTAGTGGGCTATGTTAGAGGTATCATGAACAATAATACTGCTCTTGGAGCAAAAAAAGTAAAGACCTTTCTGTGGAATGGCAAGTGGATGATGATAAGGTTTGTTTGAAGCCCTGGAATACAGACAAGCTATTCAGATAGCAGAGATCTTGGCTCACATGAGACAGCACAGACATCCCTCTCATCTGGGAGTTGGCCAATGTTCTGCTTTCTTCATGTAGAACTGCCAGAATTGTTTTAGATGAGCTGAAAGCACCTAAATGTGAGCAGAACAACCTGGAGTGTGAACAAATGTTTCTTATTAATATCTGTCCTGAAGGGATTTGATTGTCAGATCAGGTGTGTGTCTGGTTCAGGCAGTGATCAATTATTTTTATACTAGTGTAACACCTGATAAGCATTGAATGACTGTTTGTCCTTTTTTTATGTACTCTGTAAAATGTGAGATCAGTTGCTTGTATTTCACTTCTTCCTGCTGCAGATTTTAAATTATGATAAAGTCTTCTTTGTTATTAAAACATGCCTTATGCTATTTCCAATACCCAGCCTTTTTCTATTGTCAGCGTATTTTCCAATAGAATTTAGCAGAATCACTTTTGGAACCCTGTAAATGCTATTCCTTGACCATCTTGCAAAGTGGTAACTAGTGAAAGCTGGAATACAATAATAGTTCAGACTCTTTCACTGTGACCAAGCACATTACAGATGCTGACAGCCAGAGGCATTGACAAAGGATGCCACAGAATTATATAATGCAACAATTCCTAGTTAGACTCTGACAATTTAATACTAGATCCAAAGCCCATTCATGACAGTGTTAGTGATTTTTATTGCCTTCAGTGCATGGGGCAAAATTCATCTTTTTTTCCTGAAAATGTTTGACACATTCCTCAGCTCCTACATAGTATGAAGAATGAAATGTTACAGAGACGTCTGCACAGAGGTCAATTTCCAAAAGTAAGGCAGCATGTAGTTTATTAACTTATGTCAACCTCTTACCCCTCATATGCTGTCATGTACCCTTCTTATTTATGATTTAAATTACATTATTCAATAAAACAGTAAAAAAAAAGTTTTTATGGTTTTTTATAATTCCAGATGGAAACAAGCGAGAAGTAAATCTTGGTGGAGGGACGCCTAGACATTGTTTCTTTGAGCTGATGCCTGGAACCAAATATAAAATCAGTGTTCATACACAGCTTCAGGAGCTTGAGGGCCCTACTGTGAGCATCATGGAGACAACATGTGAGTAAAACAGAGCAGAGTTCAGCCAGCAGCAATAATGCTCGATAACTTCTCGTGTTCTGTCCTTTGCCCACACATGTGCTATTCCTACAGTTTCCTTCAGCTGAGCTATTAATTTTTCAAGTACATTGTGACTCCTCCACAGAGGTGCAGGATTCTCACACCACTGCTGTGAATTAATTGTTAAGTCACATTCAACATCTCTATTGGACTTCTCAATGAGAATGAAACAGGGAGGATGGTTTAGTTTTCTTCATAAAAAGTCCCCATTATGGGATACTCTGAATATCTGTGACTTAGGGGGAGAAAATACAGAAAAATGAAGCAGAGAAACTTTTGTGTCCTGCAGCTCATGTTATTTAGTAAAATTAACTAGTGTTTGAATAATTTACAGTTAAATGGGGCCTTGAAACCCAATTTACTTAAGTATTTTAAAACAAACCAACCAATCAACCAGACTTTTAAATTATTATTATTAGTAACACAAGACAGACAAAAAAAGCCCCCTCACAGCTATTTATGAAGGAAAGATCCTGCTGTCATGAGTTCAAAATACTGCAAAATAAAACATGGGACTACTAGAATGAATTTTTTATCTTTCTTTAAGCCCATTTCCAATCTCAGCATTACCTGTCTTCTCATACTATATTGCTATACACCACAATGCTGTTCCCTTTCTCTCAGGGTAGAAAGTGTTTATACTTTTCCTCTTTTCCTCCCACATTTATGGTTCCACATAGGAACAACTTGCACAGGTGCATGACTCCAGTTCTTCCTTGTCCTGGGCTCATTCTCTGATCAGTGAGCAAAAAGCCAAGCTTCTCCTGCTTTTTGGAGAATTGCCTTTAGTGTGCTCTGCGGTTCAGGGCATTAGGAGACACGAGGAAGAGCACACCTTGGCCTGTATGTCCCTTTGAGAACGATGGTTTGTGATGCAGCCAAATTATTGTCTCACCTCAAAGGGGAACAGTCTTCAGGGTTAACCTGTATCTCTTGGGTGCTGGGAGCAGCCTTTCAAGTCACCCTAGAGCAGCTGTGACCCTTTCTAAATGGGTCTGGTCCTGGGTCGCTGTGGCCATGGAGGTCCCGGGCACTACTTCCTTGGAGGTGTTTCAGAACCATTTCTGTTGTTGAAGCCACTGGGAAAACCCTCATCAGCTGCAGTGCGATGTGGACATGTAATGAATCCTGTTTGCACTGATCTTTCCCAAATGTAGGTTCCTTTTCACAGGTTGCCATATCTAACTCTCTCCATTGCCTATAAATATAACTTAGGTGTTACGGCAAGTAACAAGTTTAGTCTTACTTGAAGGACTGATGTTCTGTCACCTGTGCCTTCATATGCTAAATGCATTGAATAAAAATGGGAAAAAACCCCTTGAATGAAAACAGAAGCTTTTCCTCCCATACAGTTGTGGAAGTCACTGCATGTGCATTTTACCCCTGGGAGTTCATCAGGCTGTATTGAAAGGCACTAAATAAATCTCTTGCATTCAGAAAAGCTGCCAATCAGTGACTGGATATTCACCTAGGTCTCTGCAAGGTTGAAATTCCAAAGTCAATTTTCAGGAGAAGAGCATAAAGTAACTTTAGTAGAAGTTGCTGCAGGCAACGGAGCCAGAGTCCTGTTAGAGTTGTGGTGAGAGCTGCATTTCTATCCGGAAGCATAACGAGGTCTTTGACCAAATTCGGAAAAGTCTTCATCAGGGCAGACTGTGATCTGCTCTGAGTGCAGGCACTGGTTTGCTTTTGCTTTCTGCCTTTGCATTTTGGATTGCAGGACTAAGTTCTCCTTCCAGGATGGATAGGGACCTACTTTCTGCTACTGAGGACTGGTTTTGCTGAGAAAGGAAAAGGACACTGACCTTTTTTCAAAATGAATTATGGATTCTAGGTCAAGAACAGGGCTGCCACATGGTCTGCTACACTGGGGAGTCTCAAAAAGGGGCAGTTCCAGTAGTAGTTCAGTTGTACTGTTGTATCATTCACACTGGATATACAGCCATTAATTATTTTGTAATAGTAATATGCTTTTTCAGGTGACATTTCTTGCATGCACTCACCTCCAGTTATCTCCAATTGCATAACTAGTTGATTAGAGATAATGAATTTTTTAAATGTGGTGACGAGTAGAAAATGCCGTGTTTATTAAAGATATTGGGCTTTTAAGAATGTTTGAATATTCCTTCCTTTTATTCTCCAGTACCCTTTCCTACTCAACCACCAACAACACCTTCAACACCACCTCCACCACCTACAATCCCACCTGCAAAAGAGGGTAAGTGCTGCATGTGTGAGTTTCTAGTAATTTTAAGGTATTGATGCATTGTTTTTCTGCTTCTGATGGTATTTTAGACGTGTGGGGAGCAGATCTCACAATGCATTTGCTACAGAAACACTGTTAAGGCAGCTGGCTTAAATGTAATGAGCCAAAAATCTGACATCATTATTGTATTGTTAAAATTTGCCAAAAGGATGCTTAATATATGTGAGACTTTTTCAAAAACTCCTGAACCATACATATTTTACAACTGAAGCAGACATCCTAGGGTAATTAAACTTCAAAAGCAGCATTATTTTAAAATATATCTGTGTTAGGTAATGCAAAAAGTATGAGCCATGTTCAGCCTCTCCTCTTTAAATACAGACCTCCTTTTATTATTATTTGAACACGTAGTGTTTTGTGCAGAGTCTTATAATATTTCTGTGAGAGGAGCATTATTGGTGGAGGCTGATGATCAGGTTGAAGTCAGTGGACCAAATCGACACATAGAAATTGAGAATTTAACCCATAAGCAAAGGGAAAAAAGGCCTTGTGTGTGTGTGTTTAGAACTGCATAGGAGCAGATAATGAGAGTTTTTTGTTATTCAAGGAGTAATCAACAGAAAATGAAAAATACAGGTTTGTATCTTCTTGTCCTATTCTCTGGATTTAGATTAACATTTTTCTTCAAGATGAAATATGTTGAAAAATACAACTTCCCTTTGAGACAATTTGCATCTGAGCCCAAGGAATAGACTTGGATTTCTGTGAAGTGCTGAAGGTTCCCTGTTCCCATGGCAGAGCGAGCAACTTGTGTGAGCAAACGTACAGCTCTTGCAGGCCATTTTGCATAAGAACTTGCTGGAATAAAATGAGATGCGTGAAACCTGCATTGCTCCTGCACAATGCAGTTGAAGTGCATTAGACACTGCAGACGTTAGGGTAACTTTTTGAATGGAATAATTTCCCAGTGGGAACCTCCACAGCTGAAATTCTCTCATCTTGCTTACTGTGTCATGCTAGGAGGCTGGCGTTGTCTAAGTTCATTTGTGATTTTACTTAAAAACCTAAATAAAAATAGAAATGATTAGCCCGACTTTAAAGAGCCATTGAAGTGTATTCTGTGATAGGGTCTATGGGTGCAGACAATTCTCCCTGGCAGAGCTCAGCTGTTTCTACACCTGCACTGAAGTCAATGCTAGCTGGTCTGTTGGCTGAAGCATAATTAGCTGACATTAAACAAGGGCTTTTCATGATGGTTGCATTTTCTTAAGTGATTTATGAGATTTCATGAGGAGTTGAGGCATTGCTGTAATTCCAAAATTCTTGCTCTTCTTCCTCAGTGTGCAAAGCAGCCAAAGCTGATCTGGCATTCCTGGTGGATGGGTCATGGAGTATCGGAGATGACAACTTCAATAAGATAATTAACTTTCTCTATAGCACTGTTGGAGCTTTGGATAAGATTGGTCCTGACGGAACACAGGTAATCAACATGTGCAGAGATGGAGGGCTCATGGACTTGACAGGGTATTTTAGACCAGAAGTGAAATGAATTAAGAAGTAACTGACATCATTTCATAGTTCTGTGAAAATATAAACTGCTCTAGGTCAGTATCTTTTTTCAATATCTTTTTATGCACACCATATGTTAAAATTCACAATATAAATTTTGGTAGCATGAAGGCTAAGTATCATTTCAGTCTCCTTTAATTCTAATGACATTTAAGTTTGTTAATGCTCTTGGTACTCACTGTAGTGTTTATTTATAAATAAGCCCAAAATGGCATTGGTAAGGAAAATTAAAGGTTCTGTTGTTTTAAATCACGCACTCTACAGAATCTACAGTGCTTGGAATACAATTTGCAATGATGGTTCCATTTATGTATTTGTTTAAAGAGGTGCTCCAGAACATATTATTGGCAAATATATTACTGTTTTAAGTGTTACCTGTATAATATGTGGTTTGGGATCTCATTGGAAATTAATTTTAACTTGTCCAAACACTGAGGAATACTTTTTTTTTATTATTTCTTGCTATACAGCTATTTTTCCATAATTTAGTTAATGGTGCTCCAGAAAGTTTGTCACAAGTTTAAACACAATAGCTCCTTTTAAATCAGGGGCACCACTTACAGAACATGAAGATCAGTATATGTTTTGAGAGTTGTAGGGGTTTAGTGTACAGTATTGTAATACAGGGTCTTAACTCATGTAGTGTCATATTTGACAGAGGCAATATTTCAAAATATATTCCTGAATCTTTCTGTTACTTGTTTCAGTCTTGCTCCCTAGCTTAAGTTACTTATGTGCAGTTATTAATTTGTGGAGACTGAATTAAGTCCCAGCAGTTCTGAGTATGAATAACTGTACACGTGTGAGCAGCTGTAACCAGGATTTTGCTTTTGGGCTCAATTGAGAGTGGTTTTGCCAAAATGGGTATTACTTTTCTTATCCTGTTTGCTGCAAAATGGAATCAAGAAAGTGTTATATGGTTGCCAAGGTTTCAGAGAGTAAAACTGAATTTTATTTAGTGAAAGCTTTCTTAAAGACAAAAAAAAATCTGGCTTCAATTTAAGGATGAAGCAAAGTAACAAGATAAATCCTTGTTTTAAGTGGTCAGATTTGCTTACTTTTTGCTTACACAGTGGGTGGTGCTTTTGTAATGAATATCTTCTATGTGCACAGGTGGCAATAATTCAGTTTAGTGATGATCCCAGGACAGAATTTAAATTGAATGCATACAAAACAAAAGAGACTCTTCTTGAAGCTATTCAGCAAATAGCCTACAAAGGAGGAAATACAAAAACAGGTGAGAGAGGAGGTGATTGTAATGCAGATGTTTTCCCTGCTTCTCTAAGCAGTATTTCTTTCCCATTTGCTAAGTGGTTTAATTAATCACTGCAAAACCGGTGATAACATGCTATTTCCACACTGGAGATGAAAGGTTGGGCTCTGAAATTAGAAAGTCTTTGTAATCTGTAATTTAGACACTTCAGCCCCTACTGCTGCATATTCACCCCACTGACCAACAGTGATAACAAGGATCAGGGAGGCAGGGAGAGGGGCAGGAGGGCAAAAGCAAATTAATTTGGGGGTAGTGGAAGGTGGAATGGGGAGTAATATGAAATCAGCTTGGCAAGTGAGCAGATTAGTGAGTGAGTGGAGAGGGTGGGAGGCAGCTTGCAGAGCATGTAGAAAACTGGAGAGAGTGAAGGGTCTGTTTGGTTACAAGCCAGGACAGTTGAGCCTCTGTGGGATGTTTAAGATTGGGATGGGGAAAGATGTCTGTTAGCTGAATGAGGTTGCATTTTAACTAACCCCTTAAGATAGCTTTCTGATACAAAGAAATTATAGATTAGGGCTGAAAGGGTTAAAATCTGTTTTAGTTGGAAACCATATGTTTTATTAATTTCAGACTGCACAGAAATTTCTTGCAGCTGTTGCATTGCATCCAGTCTCAGCATTATCAAAATAATTTTCCATTTACTACAATGGCACTCTCAGTTGTTAATATATACAGTGCCCTACAACCCAGAAGAGGAAAGTTTTGTTATCTCTAACCCAGCCAGCAGCTAAATACCACACAGTGCTCACTCACTGCCTGCCTCACCCCTGGTGGGATGGGGAGGAGTACCAGAAAAGGGTAAAACCCGTGGGCTGAGACAACAGTTTCATGATTGAAATAAAGTAAAATACAATGATAATATTAGTATTAAAAGGGATATAACAAATAGAGGGAGAGAAACCCCGAGAAAAACAAATGATGCTCAGTACAGTTGCACACCACCCGCTGACTGATGCTCAGCCCATTCCTGAGCAGGGATTGGCCTCTCCCTCCAGGCCAACTGCCCCGGTTTATACACTGGGCAGGATGTTCTGTGGTAAGGAGTATCCCTTTGGCCAGTGTGGGTCAGCTGGCTGTGCACACTCTCCTCCAGCCTTCTTGTGCAGCTGCTCAGGGGCAGAGCGTGAGACACTGAAAAGTCCTTGACTCAGGGTAAGCACAGCTTAGCAACAAGCAAAACATCATTATCAACATTAGCCTCATATGGAGTCCAAAACTCAGCACTGTACCAGTGACTAAGAAGAAAATTAGGTCTATCCCAGCTGAAACCAGGACACCCACACAAATCATGTTCGCGATTTTCACCTTCTAGATTGAAAAATGGATGGCCGAAGCCATTGGAACTTGAAACTTGATTTTAATAACTACAGAATGAAGTAATTGGCAGACTACTCAGGACACAACCAATTTCTCTTTTTATGTATGTCTAACATATGATATGAGAAGCCAATAGAAATTGGATTTATATTACAGTCAATGTCAATTTTTGTGTTACAGGCAAAGCCATTAAACATGCACGAGAAAACTTGTTTATAGGAGAGGCAGGCATGAGAAGGGGCATTCCAAAGGTTTTGGTTGTCATTACTGATGGGCGATCACAGGATGATGTGAACAAAGTCTCCAGAGAAATGCAACTAGACGGTAAAAAATGTGGTTTTAAAAACAATTCACGTTTTCTTTTTTTTTCATTAACTGCATCTACATAAGTCTGGGCATGAGGTAAGGATAACTTTTGCTCCATATTTTCAATTTTAAAGAAAACAGCAAGTGCTGATAAATACAGAATATCACCAGGATGTGATTAGATTCTGGATATTTTTGGTGATTATGGAATTATTTTTCATTTTGGCAGCAGTGCTAAAATCATGTAGTAGTCAATGGAATTGTTCCCAGAATGAAGAAGTTGGGGAATATGATCCTGACAATCTGGATTGTCATCTATGAAGTGTAGTCTTGTGGTTATGAGCAAATTGAACTATTTTGTTTTCTACACAAGAGGTCCTTTGAAAATTCTTATAGTGTTTCTTACCTGCTTTCATGTTACACTAATTACCTCTAGGAATTTTTTTAAAGCTTCAGTTTTAGAGCTTTAAGCAGATACACCGTGTTGTGAGTCGAAGTGTAAGAACTGGATTAGCTGTTGTAGAAGTTTGTATCAAAACCTAAAGGGCACAGTGTGCCACCTGGAACAAAATTAAATGATGGAAGAAAGAAATCTATCTTCCTTTTAATGTGAGGTGACCTAAGGAGAAATGACATTTTTGCCTTTTGTTTGCTTTTAGCTTTGACAGCTATGAAGTTCCCAGTGTCTATCACTGATTTCTGAAACCAAGTGTAATTGTCCAGCTTGGCTGCCTCCTTGTTTTGTTGCTAGATGCTGAGTGTAGGGGCTTCATAAATAAAGCATATGACAAAATGGTGGGCTTGCATATCTTACTTGAAGTAGCAGTCAAGAAAGCCCTGTATTTGTGAATAAATTGGAGTTTGTGTCTAAGCTGAACAAAAAGTGTTCATCTCTCAGCTAAATCTTGCAGTTGCATTATTAGCTACTGGACTGGGAATGACCTCCAGAGAAAATGGCACTTTGTGAGGATTCATCTGCTGGGATGTGGCACATGACTTCCCCTCTCCCATCTCCTCTGGAGTGTGCTGTACAATGAGGCTGCAGATAGGTTGGATCTGTGATGGAGACTGGCACGAAGAGGTGCTGGTCTTGGATGAGACATGAAGATATTTTTATAATGTATTAAGTCAAAGTTTTGTTTTGCTAAAAGCTCTGCAGAAGGTGATGAATACCCCTGGTCTTCATTCAAATTTAAAGATAATATTGCTTGACTGGAGTAAATTCGTGACTAAGCCATGCAAGAACAGTATATCCATTAAGTATATTCAGCCTGGTGTAGAGAGGTTTTTTCCTTCATCTCTTATGGAAAGGAAAATGTTGAAAAACTTACGGCTCTTTTGTTGCTCCTGAAACATGTAGGATAAAGTTTCCGTCTCATTTAAATCTTTTAAGTCAGGCTCAAATTTTGAAAAATATTCATGCTAAATATATAGAACAGATTAAGCCAGTGCAGTTAAGTTGTTGATGAAATGAGAATGTATTTATTTCAGCATTCACTCATGAGGCAACACTGGCTTGAAATCATACATATACTAACACGTGGCACAGAAAAAATTTGTAAAGGACCTACAGGAAATGAATTTCTCTACTTTATATTTATTCTGTACTTGATACAAGGATATTTTTATGTAATACAGTATAACAATAAATTAGAAAAACATTTAAATGTATGCTAAAACTTTAAACTACTGAGTAGTCATATATCTTCAAGAACATGCTTAAGGTTTAATTTTAATTAACTAATTAAGCATAAATTACCGGAAGAAATATTTCACAGAGAATGTTTTACTTTTATTTTAGATTACATAAGTGAATTTTCTCGTGCTATAGAATACTAATAAAATGTCCATGTTTGTGTTTAATCAGGAAAGGAGTCAGTGCAAATACAGTTGTATTCATATTGTATTTCCACTCTCAAAATGAATGACTCACAGGAGCGTTCTTTTTTGTTTTACAGGTTTTAGCTTTTTTGCTATTGGAGTGGCTGATGCTGACTATTCAGAGTTAGTTAATATTGGCAGCAAGCCCAGTGAAAGACATGTCTTCTTTGTGGATGACTTTGATGCCTTTACGAAGATTGAAGACGAGCTGATCACTTTTGTTTGTGAAACTGCATCAGCAAGTTAGCCATTTTGATTTATGCTTGTTTCTAAAAAAACTGCTAAATACTGGGGGGGTTGTAACTAATAATTTTCTATTAAGACATATTCTTGATTTTTTTAATATAATTTACTGCTGATATTATAATTCTAATGTTATTTCTGCAGAAGATTAAGGAAATGAAGGTGTTCTGACTTCAAAATAATTAATGGTTATTTGCTATAAAGCCAGAATACAGCCATTCGTTGTCAAAAACTCATTTCAGATATTGTTGACATTTCAGAATCATAAAAGATAATTATATTTTATTTTCTAGGCTACTTTAACCCTCTTTAAGGGTACTGCTAGCTACATTTATTCTTACTCAAGTCACACAGTTAATTTATTACTAGAGATCCACTCATTAATGTTTATACTATGAGAGAAAGTAGACGAGTTGAGCCTAAGCAAAACCATAAAACACCCTCGAATTCTGAAATCTGTGAGAAAGCCACACTTCAGTCTCTTTCTGAAAATTGAGGGATACACATTCCAGAGCAACACCTAATGATTATTGGTCAGTAGTTCACACACTTTTAGGTGTGGGCCCACAATATATTTCCCTGTGTATAAGCCAGGAAGCAGGCACTGTGTAGCTGATGTGAATCATTTGTGATTGTAAGAAGTCCTTGTGCACAGAGCTGTGTGTTAACATGAGATGTGAGTTGTCAGAGCTGGTAAGCAAAAATAATGTTGCTTGTGAACCATCAGTTCTGAGATTTTGACCATGAGCTCTGCTTTCAGTGGTAGAGAGAATGTTAAACAGTGACAATACTCGTCAGCAATATTTATTGGTCACTTGTGCTTGTTTTCTAAAAGTGATCTTCAAATGTGAATATCCTGGGGTGCCATATTTGGTTAATATGCTGCTTTAGGCTTATTGATTTCCCAGGGCACCTTTCCTGAATTATATTAGTGACCTTTCTTCCCGGCCAAAAGAAATATATAAACCAGATTTACAGCTATTTAAAAGGTGAGCATGCATCCTAAGGACTGTTCTGGTCTCTCTTGCTCATGAAAACTACTGTGGAGCTTGAAGAGGTGCACAGAATGTCAGCTGCAGTACTTGAACTTGAGATGAGTTAGGCTGGAGAAGCTCACAAATAGAGAATTAGGGAACACTTGGTTAAACCCCAATATAAGACATACTTTATTTTATGCAGCAGACAGTGAATTTGTTGCTTTTTTTCGACAAATTTGAAATTGCTGAAGAGGTTGTAAAGGCAGATTTATAGGGAGGATTAGACAAATTAACAGACAAGAAATCCATAAAAATATATTATATGGAACACACAGGTTTGTACCCCTTTATATCTTTGCTACAGCCCTTGGGGATCCTGAGAAGCATCAACGGAATGGAATAGAAAGTGGCCAGGTTTGCATTTCCTTCCTAACGAGCATCTCCTTTTGCTGCCCTTGGGGATAGAATGCCGAGTTTAGGGCTGAGTGCATAATTGTTCTGACTTAGTGGGACATCTCTTGTATCCTTAAATATATATTTTCTTCTTTTACAGCCTGCCCACTGGTAGTAAAAGATGGCAATAATTTTGCAGGTACAGTATTTTTGTGTTCATTTTTATTTCTGATTTATGGAATAATTTTCATTACATTATTTTCAAAATATTAGGCAATACATTTCCCCCCATGATAACAGGTAATGAAACTCTTTGATACAAATGGCTTTGTCTTTTTCTTATCTCCTCTAATTCAGGATTAATTTAAATTAATAAAATATATCTTTTGGTACGTTCCAGGATTTAAAATGATGGAAATGTTTGGTTTGGTTGAAAAGGAGTTTTCTGCTGTGGAAGGGGTTTCCATGGAACCTGGTACATTCAATGTTTTCCCATGTTATAGACTGCACAAGGATGCTCTGGTATCCCAGCCTACCAAGTACGTATTCACATATAAATACGAAACACATGAGGATAATTTTCTAGTGCAGGCAATTACTCATTTCAGGGACTGGTACTTTTAAGTCAGAAGAGCAGAGGTGCTAGTGTATATCTGTGTTATACTGATGAATAGGAAGACTGTTCGGTGTTCTGACCCTTCAATCTGTTTAATTCAAAAATAACAATTGTAGGTAAAAGTAGGTAAGCCCACTGGCTGTTTTGGGTTTCCCACGAGCCAGTTTCAGGCTTTTGTCTGTGTAACACCTGCCAGTTTCATGCAGGCCAATGTCTGGGCAGATTCCAGTCTGCAGCACTTTGTGAAAGGTGCCTCTGGAATGCAGGTTGAAGTTCCATAGAGTTCAGCATGTCTTTGAAACGGGTCAGAATGAGAACATGCTTCAGCTGTCCTCAGTCACTTTTACTGCAGTTTGTGTCCAGCCATTGGTTACAAATGAAGATTATCCCCTTATGTTGAGGTGAGTCTGTGTGAGCCCCATCCAGTACCTTCCTGGGAGGCAGGACACCTTTCAGTCACAACGACTGTATCTTGGGAGGGTTATGGAGGAGGCAATGAAGAATCCCCTGACTGAACATTTACAGTCATTCCTCAGAGAGGAAGTGATGGAAATTCTGTTTCTTCTATGAACAGTGTCTATGTCTTGTTGGCTTCCTCTCAGTCCAGACCCCCAGTTTGTATTAAGCAGCACCAGAGAGAAGCAGTGGCTCTGATGGATTACGTGTGGGAAGGTGTAATGAAAAATATTCTTTAGCTAAGAAAAATAAGAAAGAAAAAACAGTGGGAAATTGAAGATTTATGTTAGATCTCATCTGAGTGTGTGATTAGTTGTGTCTCAGTTAGAGCTATACTTCTTGGTGCTGTTTCACATTCTCCTTGTTTTATTTCCTCCTGGGCCTAGATGGACTGAGATATTGAGGGATTAGTGTTTCTCACTTTTCCTCTTTCTGCTTCTTTCTAATTGGATCTGCTGCCTTTATATGCTATTCTCTAGCTGCCACCCTGGCCCAGTCTTACTGCTTCATTAGGCTTTCACTCCTTTTCATGGTTCAGAGAACACCTTTCTCTTGATGATCCACAGGTACGTCTGAAAAATACCATTTGGCTTTGTCACCTCATCTGTGCACTGAATGCCATTAATTTTATTCTCCCTTTTGAGCTCTGTATCCCCAAACCTTGTGTTTAACCCAGCCTGCTTATTAAATTGGCTTTCATTCTTGTATAATGGACACACTGTAAAGACTTTTTCCTTTCATGTATTGGGTTCTCTCTCTTTCTCTGTGGGAAATGGGCAGTGTAACATCACATTTGATCATCTACTGACACTGTGCAGAATATATTGATGATGTATCATGTTTAACTCCCTTTTCAGAATGATTCATACCTATACATCTTCTATGTGCCAGAAACACTTAAGAAGGAATGGGTCATATTTGGGAAAAATAAATTGTTTGAATAACTCTTGAGACTTCTTTCAGATCCCCTTACTGTGATTTTAAGGAATCAGACTAATTAACATTTAACATACAGTCAGTTGTTTCAGACACTTGTCCAAGTGTCTCACTCTGGGATTTGACAACAAAAGGTTAAATTAAATTGGAAGTAAGAATTTTTGGAAATGACATAAAATAAAGTACTTCTCTTATATCATAAACTTCCTCTCTCTTCTGCAAAAATTCTAGGAAACCAGATTGTATTTCAGTATGTAATCTGTTCTGACTTTACTTTCTTTGGTATTGGCTTTGAATTGTGTAAACTCCATTCTCTATGTTTTATAAGGTTCCAATAACACTCTGTCACTCCTAATTTTAGTCTGTTTATAATTGTTTAATGACAAAGGACATGTCTTTTGAGGCTGGTCTTCCAAGCAATTTCCATTTTCATTGTCTCTTAAATCAGACAATTGCAAAGGTCTTGAGAGTGGCTACTGATTGTTAAAAGCTTTAAATAGAATTAATTTCAGCTTTACTTCCACCTGACTGATGATCTGATCTTAAAATAAAAAAAAAGTTAAAATTTTTAAGGTCAATTTTGTAAATTTCAAGGGAAATGATAACTTCTACTTTCTTCGTAAGTATTCTTTTAAAGTTATCAAGTTGAGTAGATTTTGTAAACACATATCACTTCTCAGTCTTGATTTACAAGGAAATATACAGAGTAATAGAAAGCATGTCAACCAAAATTCTGATGATGCATCACCAGATTTTATGTTGTTTCAGTTTCAAAGACATTATTTCTCTTACAGGTATTTGCATCCTGAAGGTCTCCCTTCTGATTACACCATCACGTTTCTCTTTCGGATACTCCCTGACACACCTCAGGAGCCGTTTGCTCTGTGGGAGATTTTAAATGAAGCATATGAACCACTGGTTGGAGTTATTTTAGATAGTATGTATTTTGTGTTTTATCAGTGATTTTAACTGTACAAATGATTCATTCTGTGTCTAGTTTTATTATTGCCAACGTTGCAATCTGCTACCAGAACAACCACCTGAATCTGGCAGGAGGTAATCTCTAATGCATAGTTTTTAGATTCAATTTAACTGAGTTTAATTTGGAGTTAGTGTCAAATTTTGAGTTAACTGCTTTACACTGGATTCCAAAGATCTGTACTAGATGTAATTTGATTTGAGGTACTCATCTGTGTTTAAAATTTCCAGTGCTTGGATTCTGATTCCAGTCGAATCTGTCTTGATATAAGCCAGTGGTACTGGGAGCATGTGTAGAGGCAGTGCAGTCTGCTGAGTAGCAGAGGTGGAACCAGAGACAGGAACTCTTGATGGCTCTTCATTTCTACTTGGTTTCACTTTCACAATTGTGAAACAGGGATTATAATTTACAAGGTTTTACTGTTGAGAAGACAAAGATACTGTGATAGCTGTTCATTATAGCTGCCAGTTTGTCACCTTGAAATAGGTGGGAATTAAACATTTAGCTGGCTTGAGGAAGTGGTTTTCTTGTCCAGCCCCAACAGAGAGCTAATGGGAGACTAGGACCAGATAGACAGGAGTGAGGTAGATTAAGAACTATTGGTCCATCCTTCCTGTCAAACCAGAAAAGGGCATTCCTCTGATACAACTTGTTACTTCCAGGTCAGTATGTTGTTTATTAATGTGTTTTACTAACATTTGAACTGTCGTCTTTGGTCTGCTTGTTAAATCCAAATTGATCCATCAAGTACTGTATCAGGACTTTTCTTTAACACAGAGCCCTTAATTTTGGTTTCACACAGATGGTGGTAAAACTCTGACTTTCTTTAACTACGACTACAAAGGAGATTTTCAAACTGTGACTTTTGAAGGTCCTGAAATAAGGAAGATATTTTATGGGAGTTTTCATAAGGTTAGTAATGGCAATAGAGGAGAAAAAGCACTCTGAATAAAGGCTTGGGAGTTTTTCATGTTTTGAATCATCTTTCCTGAGGTCAGCTACTGCCAAAAAAAGTGTATTTTTCATCACCTACCTTACTGTTGTAAGTCTCTTTGCAGTATTAGATTAACATTAAACAAATCATAGTTTTTGTCATGAAGCTGATGTGTTCAATTTTCATCTCATACTTTTTGCCTGTGTTTTTGAGTTCATTTAAAAATACATGCCTTGAAAAGTAATTTAGACATAAATCAGCTTTTCCTTTTAAGATTTTGATTGGCAGTGTCACTGAAAATAAAAAGAAAATGCTTGGAAAAAACCAAAAATCCTTTTTTCATCAGTTGTGATTTTTAAATATATTTTAAGAGCTATGCCATGTTGGACTTCCTTTTGCTATTTGAGAGCTTGTAACATTCTTTCTGCAAGCAGGTGAAGCGGTGCTGGGATTTTAGCACCTATTTGTTGTGGGGGGTACTTTTGTCAAAGACTTTTTTTCCTGATCTTTGGATCTATCCTAAACAAAAACCCTAAGAGTTAACTCATGACAGGACAGTTGTAGCTACCTCGCCCTACTGAGAGTGTCTCTGCTACATCAGTGAGGGACAACAGAGCGTGATCAAGGCAGAAGGAAAGAACTTGGTTGCTGTGCTCTGCTTTCTGTACTGCATTTGATGTGATTTGATTTTTTCAGTGTAAGAACTTCACTATGACAGCTTTTGCTGTCAATGTGTAATTTACAAACTAGATTTTACTGCTTAGCTTTGGCTTTTGCAACTGGCTGGCTATAATGCCTGTAATGGTGAAATCCAATGCTCTATACAAGGAATGAACACGTAAATCAAAGGTTCTATGAGGTCTGAGTGGTAAATGAACATTGTGTAGATCTGCTGTTGGGACAAATTATTTACTTACTGGATAAATTATGTAAGTTGCCAATTTCTTTGCAGATGTTCCAGAAGTAGAAAAATAAACTAAATTCATTAAACAGATTAGAATCATGGAATAATTCAGGTTGGAAGGGACCTCTAGAGGTCATCTAGGTTATTTGCTTTGGATTGTTCTTTGAGTTTCATTAGCAATCATGGAGTTAGGAGCTCGTTTCAAAAAATGCCCCCCTTTTCCCAGGGAAAGAACACATATATCACATATCCCTTTGTATGTTACTGCATCTTCTCTTTTTTCTTAGTTGCATGTTGTTATCAGCAAGACCACAGCCAAGATAATTATAGACTGCAAGCAAGTGGGCGAGAAGACCATTAATGCAGCGGGGAATATTAGTTCTGATGGCATAGAAGTGCTGGGGAGGATGGTGAGATCCAGAGGACCAAGAGACAATTCTGCACCGGTGAGTGCAACAGTAACAATTCTTTCTAACACTGAAAATATCCTAAAAACCAACTGTTTGGGAACTTTGCAGTTAGTTTTAACTTGAGTGAATTCGTGTTTTAAATAGCAAAGTCCCAGCATTTCAGAAATTCTGCAAAAGACTGCAGTAGTTGTCAACTTGGGCAAAATCTATTTTTTATTATTTTAATAAATGAAATCATAAGATCATAATTGTTGAAATTTTATTCTCAAAAGCATATGTAAACACAGTTGATAGATTTAGATATGACTTGTGTTCCAAATTTAATTACATAGAGTAATACAATGTATAACTCATTTTTCTGGAATTATTTAAACTTTATTTTTTTTAATTTTTTGTGATTATTCCCCATGTCTGTTAGTCCCTCTGATTCTTTGTTTGCCTCTTAACTCACTGTCTGTTCACTGAAAAATTGAACTGGTTTGGCACAGACTGTCCCCAAAAGCTCCCATCTTAGTATACCTAGCTTTTTTATGATACAAGATATTTTAAGTGTGAAAGATCTCCCCCCTTCCCCAGTTTAAGTGCCCATTCATTCCTCTGAAATTATTCTCCTAGAAGCAGTAATCGATTGTACTTTTTGCATGACAACCAATGAGAGTCTTTACGTTTTGTTTTGTTTGGGGGGTTTTGACTTCTGGTGCGTAGTAGTGTTTGCTAATTTTCCTTGGACTTTCTTGACCCTAGAATGAGTTTAGCAGAGAATGTGAACCTTGAACCAAGGCTTGATTTGAATAGGAATGAGGTTTCAAATATGTATTTGCTTGTTAATATATGAAAATACTCTTGTTTAGTAAAAACAAGCCCTGAGAATATGTCTCTGTACTAAAAAAAGGAGCTTTTAGGACTCAAACTGATAGACAATAATTATATGAAGCCTGTAAAGACAATTACACAGAGAAACCTTTGTAGTCACATTCCAACAGAAGCAGAAAAAGACAGACTTAGGAAATCTTGGAATTAGAGAAGGCTTTGTAAAGAAGTGGAAAGAAATGTGTCTTTTGTTAGAACCTAGGAATCTATACAAAAAAATTCAGACTGCCCACTCACTGAAAAATTTGACTTTGTTCAAATGAACTGTAAAGCTGATGTAAGATTAGAAACGTGGAGATGAAAATTCGTTAGTAGTGTTAAGCTGTCTTCAAGTATGACCACATACATCAAATTAGAAACAAATCAAGAAAGCACCCAAATACCATCCTCTGAAGTCTCCTTTCTGCACAATTTATTTATATTGAGTAGTACTTCTATGAATAGTCACATTTAAGACATGAATGAGTTGGTTTCCTACTCTAAAATTTGGAGGACATCAAAGGAATCTTGTAGGAGGCAGGATAGAGGTTCTCAGAACAGCTACTAGATTAGTAGATCTCAGTTTTAGAGATGCTTATTGCATAAAATAAAAGTAAGCAGGCAGTTATTTTAGAATAAAATTGTGGAAGTTTCGTTCTAATTGTATTCAGATGGAACAGTTTAACATTTTTGGAATGTTTTTAGTGTATTTTTAAAATAAATCAATACAGAGTAGTCATTTGAGTTTTGCTAGACATTTCAATTTCAAGGGAATATACTTGTACCAGAGTTTTCTTTCCCAGCAATGTATACAGTATGCAATAGTAAAATGAACAGGCAGAAATAGACAGACAGACAAATAGATAGATGATAGGTAGGTAGATAGATAGATAGAACAAAGAGGGGATTAGGCTCAAGGTGCCTAACCCGTTTAACATTCCTGAATGAGTCATCTCAGGATTAGATTGTAGCAAGAGCAATGAAACGTGACTGGGACATGCAGCAAGTACTATTTTTCTATTCCTTCAGTGGGATTTAATGAAAAGTCCAACTTTAAAACATTGTCTTCAATTCACAGACCTTCTCTTTATTGATGTTTCCTCCCCTTTGAACTTTAATTTCTTTGCTTGCATGTATATGTACTGTTATTAGTATTGTCTAACATGGTCTGCTGTTGAGAAACATTTGCAGAGTTGTAGCCTGGTTAGATGAGGACTTTTCCACCTTACTGATTCTGCTTGCAGGGCTGAATATTTAGAAAGCAAAATCACTATGAATGCAGGGAGTTACAAATGAATGTTTAACAGCAGCAAAGAAAGCTTTGTTTTGGGCTTTAGCTTGAGTCAGAGCAACCCACATAATATTTTTAAAAAAGAATACTGCATCATCCAACCTTCGGTTGGTGAATACAGCATTTCAGAAAATGTCTGGTTGCTCTTTCATTTGCACCAACATACTTTATTGCTATGGATGTCCAGATTGCCTAGTCCAGACAAAATGAATGCATTACACGCCTGTGTAGGACTGTACAAATTTTGCCAGTGCTGTCATCCTACTATTGTTCAGGATAACAGAATAGCTTGGGATGGACTGGGTTATGGAAGAAAATGGCAATACAACTTAACTCCTGAACCTTAGCTGCTCTCTACACAACCAGCTCTGGTGCTGCTTCACCCCATTTCTGGGATATCTGATTTGCTTGAGTGCAGTCTTGTGCAAATGCCCAGGGTATTCTGTGTCCCACAGCAGTGTGTGCCTGCACTTTCATCTGCTGCTGCACTCAAGTAGTGAGACCTCCTGGAGTCAGGAGCCTGGGGATGTGTAGCAAAGAGGGAGGCATCTAAGTGGCTCCACGTGGAGCCAGCTTCCATTTGACACAGACATGGGCACAGACTTGCTGGACTCAGGGTGGGTCTCCGTGGAGCCAAACCAAGAGTCCAGAAGCTGCCTTCATGCTGCACTTCAGCTGTCTGAGGTGTTCAGCATGGTGTCAGCCCATTGTGTCTGCATCTGTAGTACAGCAAATCTACAAACCAGCTAATCTGCTGGCAGGTGAGGAGAATGGCTATTTGTATGAAAGTATGCCTTTTTTAAAAAATATAATATTTGACTTCTATAAGAAAAAAAATGAGGCAAAACCAAAGGTGCACATATGTAGCTAATTTTAACAGCTTTAGAAGCAATGCAGTTTTAAGAAAATTTTAAAATTCATTCTTCTATTCTGATCTTGAAATAATGCCACTGAAAATAATGGCAACAAACCCAGAGTTCTCTCTCTAGCAGTTCCTTGAATTTTTTAACATGTGGGGTTAATTTAATGGGATGTTCTGTTCCATAGCACTCTCTATTCAGTATGCACATAAACAAGGCATGGAAAAAGACTAGAAATAGTAACAGAAGAAAGCTTCATCTCTCTAGACCCCTTTGTTCAGTCAGGGCTGTAAAGGAGATAATTGGTTTAACCATTGAGTCCTATTTGGTATATTGTTTCTGAGTATGTAGCAGCCACTATTTTTAGCAAATATGTGTGTTCTTGCGGATTAAATTCTTGTCCAAACCATGTTCCCAGAACTGTGATGGGAATTTTCTTTTCTGCCCCATGTTGTCATTGGGTGAGCAAGCTTTCCCCCATTCTTAAGCTATCATTGCCTCAGGATAATACGGATAAGAGAGGGCATATTCTAAAGTAAAATTAAACTGGGAAAAATGAGAAATATTATTTGTGGCTCAGCTCCAGTACAAGTAATAGTCTACAGGAGACCTTGTCCCAGATAAAATCTGAACAGCAGACCAGAGGGTTAAGAGGAATTATTCAGAGAAGCAGAGCTCTCTTTCGCCTGACTCTTCATGTCTTCTTTGCTATAAAAAGATGTTGGAAGACATCATTGGGCAAAATAAGGAATTTAGAAAAGGAGTGGGGGATAATTCAACAAATGCATGCAGCATTTAACCTTGAACAGCTTTGCTCAATCCATGTAATGTCTGATAGTTCAGGTGAGCTGGTTAGACACACATTTGGTAAAAGCAGTGGATTTACTATTTAAGTGTGGTATTTGTGGCTTGCTGCTCGCAGTCAAAAGACTTTGTCTAATCTGAGTGCTTGAATTAAGGTGGCTTTGCTTGCCAATGGCTCCATTTTGCACCGATCTTACACCTAACAGTCATTCTGTACATCACTCTTGTTTTGAAACAGCTGCAGCTACAGATGTTTGACATTATTTGTGCTACCTCATGGGCCAATCGAGACAAATGCTGTGAACTTCCTGGCTTGGTAAGAAACCTCTTTCAATAACTGTAGAATTTACCTTTTATTTTCTACTTTATTGAGACAAATGTTTTATTGGAAATGGATGCTTTAAAGTTTTCGAAAAAGCCCGGCTCTGCTTGGATTACTTGTCCTGTTGAAAGTCAATAAGATGTATTTTTCTAAATCAAGTAGATGCTTTTGAGCACTATGTCTTAGACTGTACTAAATACTATGTCTTAGATTGGTAAAATACCTAACATTTGAAGTTCTGGACATCATTCTTCTCCTCTTTTAATCTTTTCATAGAGAGATGAGGAAAATTGCCCTGCCCTTCCTCATGCTTGTTCCTGTTCAGAAGCCAATAAGGGGCCCCTTGGACCTCCTGGGCCACCGGTAAGGTTTTATTCAGCTTTGTAGTGAACTGTACCAAATAGTCCACTGGCCACCTTTATTCCAAAACATGTGAATATACTGCCATTGTATAACTAATGAGGTTAAATTATGCTTTCAAGTGTTGGTAAAAAGAAAAAACTATATTCGATTTATATCAAAGATGCCATAAATTATATAAAGAAATATACTGAAGCATTTGGGGTATTCTTTAGACCTGGAACCTTTTTACCTGTCTGTAGCATTAGATATGTCATAGGTAGTGCCATTTATTTTCAGATTTTTAATCACCTGCTCTCTGAATGCCCTAGCACATGTGTATTAAATGTAGCTTGGAGTTCAGATTTCTGAAATGCTCAGTTTACAGTATTCTTATCAATTAAAGATATGGAGCATGACAATGCCACTTGTGTACTATGTGATGAAAGAAGACTTTTCTGTCTTAAAAGCACTACCTAAGTACAATATTTATTGGAAAGTAGAACTGGAAGTACAGGTTCTTCTGAGAGAGTTCTTAGAGGCAGAGAGGTATCTAAGAGCCGTGAAGGGAATAGAGAATGAAATAATCCGCCTTTTAGAAAGTTGAATTCAAATTTTTTTTAATTTTCCAGTGATTGATGAAATGTACATTCTTACAACTTTTACATATGCTTAGTGGTGTTATTTTGATGGCAGTCATTAAGAGTTTGCTGTGTAGATGTTAAGTAAGTTTATATCTAAGTTCCTTGTGTAACCAGTGGAACTAGATAGTCTCTTGTAGAAGGCAGTTATTTAACTTTCCCTCTATGTCAATGTAGTATCTTCAGTGGAATAAATCTCCTTTCTCTTTATTGGCTTGTGGAAACTCAGACAATGAATTAGATTAGACATTGGAGATACAGGCCATCAAATTTTGAGAACTCCATCTAGCATCACAAGGCTGATTTTTATCGGTTTAGAAAAGTTACAAGCTCTGTTTGCAATGGTTCGTTTTTGGTTTGGTTTAGCAAGAATCCTAACTGGGGTATTTGTAGAATGGTCATGTGTTTTTTCTGTTACAACTAGATAAATCTGACTGGTATCTTAGGGCTGCTTGCTGAGTGAGTTTGAGACGAGGCTCTCTTGTGACAAGTTTGGACTGTGTATTTTTCCACTCATACTGTGTCCTGGATGCTCCAAGAGCATATTTTTAAATGAAAGAGCCAGGAAAGAAAGCAAAAAAAAATTTTTTGGTGTTAAAATATGCCAATTACATGAGATGCATATTTAACAACAAAATTGACTTGCCCATAAGGCATTCACATAGTAGGTCCTAGCAGACATTAATCCTACTGACAACTCAGAGGTTAATCTTTCTGCAAGAGCTGTTCTTCAAGCTCTGGTACAAAAACCTGGAAATAAATTCAAGAGGAAATGCACTGAAGAGGTGCATCTTGAATAAGGAGAGATTATTCTGTTCTCCTATTTGAATGTAGGTTATAAATCAAGTATGGATTAAAGTTTTAATTTCCATATTTTAGCATCCAGTTTGTGTTCTGTAAAAAAGACAATGGGATAATTCACATAAAAATGTCACTGAAATAGAGTTGTTTGACCACATTTCACAGTAAAATGAAAAATATTTGAAAATTATTTGACTGGAAGGATGTGTATTACTATAGTTCAAAAAATATATGGATCAGGAATTGCTAAGGCTTAACCCAGCAGTAAAATAATGTACTTCTATATATTACATTTAGGATTAGCTATGTTTTGAATAGCATAGTGCCAGGCAAGAGGAAGCTTAAAACTAAGCAGAAAAATCACTCCCAAGGCAGGAAAATATGTGATTCTGGAACTCAGCCTGTTATAAGTGATGCTTTTTTGCCAGACAGTTAGATGGCGTAGCTCTGCAAAAGAAAAAAGAAGTTCAAGGCCTATGAAAAAGCAGAGCAAAAGAATAAAGTCAGTGTTCATCTCTGCACCAGCCAAAAGTCAGAAAGTCACATGTGTTATGTCTGGTCAGGAGTGCTCCAAGTCATTAAAATGTCATGTGACTTTTCTCCAAGCCAAGGATTCTTCTGTTTAAAAGATCAGGATCCTACCATGTAGCCAGTTTTAGACATTAGGCTAAAAGGCTAAAACCCCTCCAAATGGGATGCTTCCATTTATTTGGGATAGTAACTCCGGAAAGAATTTTTAACCTTTTAGAAAATGTGTCACGTCAGGTAAGACAAAGCGTTGTTTAGAGTTAGGATTATCTGGCAATTTTCATCATGGGATACTGTTTTTATGGCTTCATCTTTGGCAGAAGTTGATCTTGCTGTCTGAAGTTCCCTACACAAAGCAAAAGTGAGATATCACAGAAAACTAATGCCTGAAAGGAATGCTGCAGAATTGAAGAATGTGAAGGAGACAAAAATATTGAAGGATTGGCGAAGTTTAATTGCCAAAAAAAAAAAGCTTTCAGTGCTTCATAGGTGTTGACTACTAAAAAGAAATGAGGAGGTGTCTTGATAACAGTAGATTAAGACCCATTTCTGGGGAAAAGCACTGGCTACTAAGATGTTATTAAAAATAAGAGAAGAAGGCATAACATGAATTTTTGGCTCAAAAAAGAAGCAGCACAAAAAAAAAATTGAAATTAATCACACAAGCTTAGTAGTGCTGGGGAATAACTACCAAAACAAGTTTATGAGAAAAATGAGCGGGCCTCTTCTGATGCTTTCATCTTAAATAAGTGCTGTTCTGGAAACTGTGCTTTTACCAAGCAAAGTTTCTGGGTTCAAAACATGGACAAGTGTACCAACTTCAGTGTGAATCTTAAAGCATATGATTTAATGGCTCAGCTTCAGGCTATTTTTAAGTATATATTCTTAGTAAAAATGCAGTCTGCCTCTGAGAACAAAATGGGAGAAAACTGTAATTTTGTTCATGTTAAAAAGTTGCAGTTATTTTGCTGAGGAATTTTTAATCTCAGAGTTAGGAGTAAGGCAGAGGAAGTAGAAAGGACAATGGATTGGAATGCAGAAATATCAGTATCTGGAATTTTGGAACTGGCAATTGGAACTTGGTTCCATGGAGAGCATAGGATGAGGTTTTAGGGTCAGAGCTGGCCATGGTGGAATGGGTCGTGGCCATAGAGTTGTGGGATGGAAGCAAGAAGACTGAGGGAGCTGGGAGAGGTAGTGGAAAATAGTTCAGTGATCACACATGTGAAGACCATGTCATGATACCTTCATTAAAGAGCACCAGTACGGTGGGATTTCCAGACATTTCTGTTATGGGCATTCCTATTTAAAGTCTCATAGGTACTGCATAGAAGCACATTTTCTATTTTTATATCTTTAATTTAACTGCTGTTATTTTTGTAAGTACTTATTGTAGCCCTAAAGAGTTCTATTCATTTATGATGTCTAGTTGTACAAGGTCCTTTCTGAGTACAGTGATGGGCAGAATACCTGTAAAGCTCATATTCCAAGAGATTAAGCAATATACTTGGGGGGGTAGAGGGAAATTGATACGAAAAAAAAATTATTTATGCTGTCCTGGAACAGAAAGCACATGCAGATGTTTTTGCAAAACATATTTCTGGCAGCCATCCATAGATATATGGTACTCCAGTCTCTCAGATGATACTAATAAAAAGGCAATAGTTGGTTAATAAATGGTGAACAGATGTAGTCATTGCTGAAGAAAGCAAAAAAGAGAAAAATGTCCAAAAAGAGCATTTTTTTACCTAAGAATAGCTCAAAATTAAACCATGGTGTAGGTTTAATAGACTCTGGAGTTGTCCTTGCTGAAAACTATTCCTGAGTCATTAGAATCACAGAATTATAGAACGGTTTATGTTGGAAAAGCCCTTCAAGATGATCGAGTCCAGCCGTTAACCCAGAACTGCCAAGTCTGTCACTAAACCATGTCCCCAAGTGCCACATCTACATGTTCTTTAAACACCGCCAGGGATGGTGACTCCACCACGTCCCCGGGCAGCCTGTTCCAAAGCTTGACAACCCTTTCTGGGAAGAAGTTTTTCCTAATATCCAATCTAAACCTCATGCGTTTAACTTGAGGCCATTTCCTCTCATCCTGTCCCTTGTTACTTGGCAGAAGAGACCAACTCCCACCTGGCCACAGCCTCCTTTCAGGGAGCTGTGGAGAGTGATAAGGTCTCCCCTGAGCCTCCTTTTCTCCAGGCTAAACACCCCCAGCTCCCTCAGCTGCTCCTCGTCAGACTTGTGTTCCAGACCCTTCCCCAGCTCCGTTGCCCTTCTCTGGACTCACTCCAGCCCCTCAATGTCCTTTTTGTAGTGAGGGGCCCAGAACTGGACACAGGATTTGAGGTGTGGCCTCATCAATGCCGAGTACAGGGGAATGGTCACTGCTGTGGTCCTGCTGAACACACTGTTTCTGATCCAGGCCAGGATGCTCTTGACCTTTCTGGAAACTCAGCCTTTAACAATGTGACTTTGGTGAGAACAGACAGATGTGCAGGAGGTTTCGGCAACTGGAAGGGAACCCGTGACCACATTTCTGTCCATATCGTAGCTTTCAGTGTTATTTTGCTTCTTACGTAGTGTGCATTCTTGGCTCTAAAAAGTAGTGACATCTGTGTTTAAATCTGTTCCTGTGTATGGCCACACTTAAGCATGTTCTCAGTTTAATTACTCCAGTGGAAGGATATGGACAGGATATTTACTGATTCTTGAACACTGATTCAGGAACAGAAAGAATCTGTTTGAGCTTCTCTGGATTTCGTTCTTGTTTGAGAGTTTTGATTTTCAGTGAGTCCCGTGCTTGTGCTTTACAGGGTGGTCCAGGTGTCAGAGGTGCCAAAGGTCATCGTGGTGATCCAGGTCCAAAGGTACTTTGTACAGCACTCTACATTTGACAGATGCACAGGTTCTTGGTTTATCTCTGCTGCATGGAAACCTTGAAATGAATTCCAGATTGTCTCTGGAATTTTTTGAGGAAAAAGCATAGTGAAATGTCATTGGCATTTGCTGTGGCTCTTTTCAAAACAATTACTTGTCTTGTATGTTCCTTGATAAAAGATATAAAATTCAGAATGCTGCTTTCACAGCATAAATCATCCTTTTTTTTAGTATTTATAAAGAAACCAGACAATTTTAAATTGAACCTTAACTGCTCAATCACGTTAACTCATATTTCAGATGTTTTTGAATTTATTGGTATTTAATTCTTCAAACAGAAGCTGCCTTTGTCCATATGATAAGAGTTTAACTTGTGTCCTGTGCTACTTTAGGGACCAGATGGACCTCGAGGTGAAATTGGTGTTCCTGGACCTCAAGGACCTCCAGGACCACAAGGACCCAGTGGACTTTCTATTCAAGGGCTTCCAGTGAGACTTAAAAAATCAATAGGCTTTTTTCTGTGATCTTTTAAACAGCAAATATCTTAGACTAGACTGAAATAGCTTTTGGTGTTATGATCAGAATTTGAATTTCAATATTTGAGATGAAATCACAGATGTGGGTTTGACCTCTAGCGAATGTGGGTTCAATGCCAACAGTTCTGGTTTTTTATTTTGATCTGAATTTTTAGTCAGCTGAAAGTATTTGATTGCAGGTTGAATATGACCTGGGTATTAGCATTCAAGCCTGGAGTCAAGTGAAAATAAATTGCAGTGGGGGTTGTGACATGGCACCAGACCAAAATGTTAATCTTTTATCTTTTTCTGGTTGTACTGCTCATTGCAGATCAGTTCTGACTTGAAAGGTGTACCTAAGCAAGAACACCATATTCTCTGCCAAAATTAAGCAATAATATTCATTACATTATAAAATCTGTCATCAGAGGAAGTGCTTAGGCCTGGAGTTTGCAAGGCTGTTGTGAAATAAGTCACAGAATTTCATCATAAAGAAACATTGTTAGAATAATGAACCAGTAGCACTTCTCTTGTTTCATACACCTCTCCTGTAGATGGGTACAGACAAGCCTAGAAAAGTAGTAATACATACGTTTTTCTGGTAGATTTTTTTTTTTCAAAATTTACTACATTACAATACAATTTCATCTTTTTTCCAGTCTATATGATACTAATGTACAATATAATGGTTTATCAAAGCTGTATATTCTTGATGATGTTGTCATAGAGAATAATAAGAATAATTATAAGAGCAGTTATTTCATAGAGAAATTTTTTCTTTATAAAAGTTAAAATTCGTTTATTATCTAGAAAAGTATAATTTTGTTATGCATATGTACCATAGAAATATGTCTAGTTTCCATAGAAACCCCTTTTTTTCGCCATTATTGGAGGTACTGCTGAGGCCTGAAGTGAAACAAATTCCTTTGAAGAGAAAAAGAAAACAGCTACCTTTTCTTTTGTAATAAAATGGCTATAGTTTTGTCAGGTTACATATGAAATCTTTTAAAATGAGTTTTATTTTCTATATTTATAACTTCTACATTCGCATTTTTGCAAAAAAGAGTCTGTATGTTTGCTTTCAGAAGGAAAAATAGTCTGTTTTCTTATTGGTTGCTTTGTTGGTTTTTTTTTTAGAAGCTGAAGGGAACTATTAAAAATAGAAAAGTGACTGTATATTTGGTTTACTGTGTGTGATTCTTTATTTGCAGGGGCCACCAGGTGAAAAGGGAGAGAAGGGAGATCTTGGTTTTCCTGGCCTGCAGGTATTCTCTATTATACTCCCTGTCACTTACTAAGTTTGAATGTTGAATTGACATCATTGTGAGTTTAGGGCACATATTCCAAACCGCTGAGAAATGTGTTGTTGGGGTGAATTTGAGCAGGGGTTTCGAAAGAGGAGGAATCCAGGGTATGCTGGTGTGCAGTGACCAGTTCACTTGGGCCTGAAGAGCTGGTTACTTTCTTGTTTTGTTTTCTTTGTGAAATTGTGTCTCTGTAGACTCAACACCTCTGCATTTTAACCATGTGTGTTTACACATCTCTTATTTCACAGAAATATCTTCTTTACTGAATCTCTTCTATGGTCCCACCCATTACTGAGCTCCCTAGATCCATTTATCCAAAACACATCTTACAGTTTCACTGGAAAATTTAGTTGGATTCTATTAATTTGGTGTCATCATTTGCTCTCCCTGTATAATGCTTAGGGTGTCCCAGGAGCATCAGGTTCACCAGGAAGAGATGGAGCTCAAGGTCAAAGGGTAAGGTAAAATGAGTATGTTTTACGTGTGTTTTGCTACCATTCCGTAACGGAAGTGTTTCCCAGCGTGGTTGATTTATTACAATTTGTGCCACCCCTGTCCTTTCTGGAGATCCTCTCTCTGTGCCAGTCAGCACAGGAGGGTGGACATCCTTCTGTCTGCTGATGAGGGGTGAGATGTGTAATGGGAACCCGGCACGATGCCTGTGCTTCATGCATTTGATAGGAGTAGATGTCACTTGTGTTCAGCACTGCCAATTAATCTCTTGGCTTATATGTTTAAAATTAGATGGTTGGTAAATGGTATATAATTGGTATGCAATCCAAGGCAATGATCTAAATTTGCTTTCTAGCTATTAATGAATAAGAGACAACTGCAAGGGAATTTAACACTGAATGTAGAACGATACCTGTAGAAACAGTTAATATGAGGAAAAGGTGAAAAATAATACCAACATTTAGTCAACCTTATTCTGCTCCTGGTAAAACAACTGAAGATACTTACTGTCTGTCTAGGAGCCAGTAAAAGAAAATTCATATTCATTTGTGCAGTTAAGCCTATAAGTCTTCCTCTTTGTCTCCTTGGGGAGACTTCTGTTTCATTCTTAGTCAGGCACTGGAAAGTTATTGTTAGCATAGTACTAGATTTCTGTCTACAGCAGAAGTTCATTATGAAATACAACTTTTCAGTTTTATTTGAGCGAGATTTACATATTCACGATCCCTTTTTTTGGATACGTTAATGTAACTTGAACTTCAGAGAAATCTGGAACTTCTTTGATTTTCTGACCTTGTTATAAAAAACCCCTAACCCTGTAGCAGATTGTGTATTTGAACTCACTATTATGAATTTAAACATTGGCATATCTTTACATCTAGAAGTAATTCTACTCAAGTTACTGTAGAATTTGGGCAATACATAAATGTTTTTTTTCTCTAAAAATCAAGAAAAGAAAAGCATTTTATTAATATAAAGATTTATGCGATGTTATCATCAGATGAATAACCTAATTGGTGGAATAGCCTTCTAATTTTCAATTAAATTGTGGTGAAATATGGAAGTAAATGTATTCTTTTTTTTCTACTTTATAATACTGTGATGTGTTATGGTTTTGCATGTTTTTATGTCTTCTTTTTGGCTGGATTGGACTACTTCCCTCTAAATTGCCCAATTTTCATGCCACCAGTTCATCTCTAGGTTAATAGAGACCTGAACCCTGATGAACATTTGGATTTTTGCCATGTTCTGTGTAGTCTTTGTCACGGACAAGTTGAGGTGACTTGGTGCTAAATGTTGTACAAGTGAGGGCAGTGTGCCTCCTCCCTCTACATCCCTTATCATGATGGACATGCAGTTCAAGGAGAAAAGAACTCTGTGTTTTTATGTTATTCTGTAGCTGATTTCATATTTAGCCGTGGATGCCCTCAGCCGTGCCTTGATGCCAGGCAGCAGTTCAGAAGTGGTCTAGTTCTCCCACATGTGGGAGTCACCAGGTTGTTGCAGAGAGATGGTATTCCAGAGAAAAGCCAAGGAAGACTAGTGCAGCAATACATCCTGGAAAGGTCATGTGGTGTTTATTCTGTAGAATACCCCACTGTTGTCTATAAAAAGGTAGGGCAATTACATAAATTGCCTGTTTTTATAGATAGGGTAATAATGCTTTGTTCATGTGTTCTCTGTCTTCTGCTGTTAATCACGGGAGCTGGATAAACAGCCTAGAGCTCATAAAATCAGGTCTGTTAGCCTGGTATTGTCTCTGTGCGACCCTTATGCAATGTTGTCCTGCAGTAATTATTTCTATGGCAACAAATAATTACGCTATACTGATTTTATGGTGTTGTAACTCATTTGATTCCTGTGAAGTTATGACAACATAAAATTGCTTTTAATGGGCGAAGATCCAAACCAATTATTTCACCGCAGTCTCTTTGAAGACGCAGCACTTGAAAAAGCGATAATTCTGAAGGGCATAACTGCAGCAGCAGAGGGGAATTGGAAAATTCCTGAGAAGTAAATTGTCTTTTTGTATAATCTTCCTTTTGTTGGGTTTCCTCCTGTTAGCCAATATGCCAAAATCTTTTGCAAGTATTATACCACTAGAATTGAGATTTTCTCTGTTTTTCTTAGCTTAGTTATCCCTTCCTCTTTAGTATTTATTGATCATTTAAATATTTTAATTACAGTGGTACTAGTGCTGTAGAGTACTTAGGCAGGTTGCTAAATCACACTGATTTTAATGGGTGGTAAGCATAGGGCTCATATTTATTAGGAGATTTCTGAGAACTTTGAACTGGGTATAATGTGATATTACGCTCATGAAGTGCTGGAATGGAGATTTTTTTTTCCTTCAGTTCCTGATAATTGGCATCACTTCAGTTTTATAGTTTGTTTTCCTTTCTTTTTGTTTTGATTTCTAGTATTCATACTTTCTGATTTTCTTTTTGAAATCAGTTGAGGAAAGAGTTTGATTTTCCTTTCTTAATGTTGTAATTCAATACTTAATCTGTAAAGTTTCTTTTTGTATTTCTGAACTTGGTTTTCAGTCCCTGGTTTATTTGCTTTTTCTTGGGTTTTAGAAAGAAATAGAACATCTTCCCTGTCAGTTATGTGAATTCATAAAAAGGTCATTTTCATAATGACATACCCTCCCCATGAAGAAGAATGGGATGTAATAAAAATATTTGTGAAGGTTGAATCAGAGTAAAAAAAAGGGTTTTTTTCTAATAATAAAGCAAACATTCTGAATATGCATGATAATATTTTATACCTGTCTGGTAATTTGGTTAAATCTACATCTCAGACTCCACGTGAGGAACAGTCCTCTCCTCTCTCATCAGCTTCCAGAGTGTCAGAAAAGATTTTATCAATGTAAAATTATTTATTTTTATTGTTTGGCTGTACCTTTGGTTGTTTGGTGTCCTTTCTTGGTGCCCCATATTTGTAGCTGGCAGTATAGAGGAGTTTTACTAAAAAGAACAGATTGTGTTTCTCCACCAACAGTCCCAAGCATTTCATATTGAAAGACAGAACTTGAATTGGCAGTCATGGGTCCCAGGCTGCAGGGTTTTTTTTTTAAAGGCTCTACATGAAACTCTTTCAAGCCTGGCTCAGTAGCTTCAGTTAAGTTTTTGCTGGTATCTAGTCCTACTTGAAAAGTCACCTCTCCACAAGTTCTCCCAAACAAATTCCAGGCTACAGAAAGCTCAAGAGTTTATAACGAGGTCAGCAGCAGTACTGATTTCAGCAGACTTGAGATTTTACAGGTGATTCCATTTGTATTTTGGCAAATAAAATCTCTTATAAAAATTCTGTCAGAGCTACACTCTTTCTCTAGAATTTCTTTTCATGCCATTAGCAAAATATGTCTTCGTTTAAGTTAACTTTCTAAAATGATGTAAACCTTGATTCTAAGACCTACATTCTAGGTCATATATCAAAATCTGTCCCATCCTGCTCTTGGACATGCAGTTCCATGGAAGAGAATCAGTGGCTTTGTAGAGAGTCATTTCTATCCTGGATGTGACAGAGAGAAAGAGCTGTTGTGCTATGTAATTCCTCCAGTCATTCTTCTTGGATTAGAGATGGTTAAGCAAAGAGGAGAATTCAATAAATTGGAGATTAAATAGCATCTACAAGGCTTCAGTACTCAGAATACAACTTTGTGAATTCTCACTGTGCTCTATTTTCTTCTGCATTACACACACCAAAAATTATGGGAGAAAGAGCCAGAAGAAATAAATTCCCAGTCTTCCTGCCAATTTCCTGGTACTTACTAATCTCTGCTCTCAGCTCAAAAGTTCAGAATGAGTGTCAGATCCATTCTGGCCATCAGATGGTCTGAGTAACATCATCTTCAAACCCTGCTGGCAGCACAAACAAATACCTGTAGTCCTTTACCAGCATGAGAGAATAGGTATTGCCATACTCTTTCTTGAGCCAAGCTTCTCTTTGACTCGATTTAGATATAGCAATTTTCACACCTAGCAAATACAGTAGGAGTGAATCTTTTGTGGGCAATACAGACACAATGCCAAGAGAAATGAAGCCTAGGAGAATAGACAGAAGGCAATTAATGAGCAGCCAAGAGTAAGAGTACTGCTCATAAGAAAGATATTGTGAAATATATTCCAAGAAAATGTAATTCTGGTCATACTGTTAATTCTACTCTTTGACTGGGATGGGAGAAGGAAAGGACATACAGCTTTATTTTTCTTTAGAAGTTTGTGTGCATTCACACTAGATCCTAGAAATCAGTGGAAAGCTCTATATTTCCATCCTCCTAGTTAAATTAAGCTCTTAAAAGGGTCAAACCAGTTTTCATCCTGCTTTGGAACTGAGAAAAAATAAATAGAAGTTTTACATCTTTGCTTTAAAAAGTGAAACATAAATATGAAGATACCAGCTTCATCTGTCTGTACTGTGAAATAGGAAGGTATTTCCTTATCAGGTCTAAGGGTGCATAGATGACATAATATGAATTGACTATGTGGCTTATTTTATCATTGAAACACCCTTCCAGTAGAATTTTAAAAAAACCTTTCCAGGTATATGGCAGATAATAATATTCCCCAGCCATATTTTATGCCATATGATTGCAGTTTTGAATAATAGTTTCCAAGTTATGCAAAGCATAAAACTAGCAGAATATGTTATATTCATTACTAAAACCATGTCAGAAACAAAGATTTGGAAAAAAGTACAAACCAAAAAAGTTGTAAATTTTTCTTCTGAAGCTCCATGAGATACTGAGGCCTGGAACATTTTTTACTGTGTGGGTCACCATAAACATTTTCGAACCTTTCAGCAATAAACCAAACACTTTCCAGCATAAACCACCCTTCAAACTGGTCTTGAGCCAGAGGTAAAACCATATTTCTCCTGTTCAGGCTGTGTAGTAATTAAAGAATTGCCTAATCACCAGGCTGATCAGAAGCCCAGGCTTTATGGGACGTGGATACAAAATGCGCATATTGGTTAATTTGTAAGAATATTTTATTAATAGTGTATTTTCTTCTACATCTGGTCAGTCTTTTTTTCTGTGATGTGCTCGCTTTCCAGTTTCCAAGTTATCTTTAGTTTTTGGCTCTGGTTTCTGGAAGCTCTGAGGCACGTTCATAATGTAAACCACATGAGCATTCCTGCTGCTTCCTGAATCAGGACCTCAGTGATAGCTGGAGCATATGCACAGCACTGCTGGGCAGAGAGATCCACTCTCCACTGCCATCTTTCAGCACCTCATCAGTGGGACTGTGAATGCTTGCAACCAGTGAGAACAGATGTAGAAACGTGACCTTGTGGTACAGAGGTTTGACAGCAAACCCTCTCATTTATTTCCCTACAGAAGTGTTCTAAGTGAAATTCACTCAGAGGTGAAAATTGCCAGTATCAAGAATTTTGTATTGTTTTTTCTTCAAAAGTATTGTGAGAGTGGATTTTTTTTTTTTTTTTTTTTAATTTTGGTGATACTATAGCTCCTTTTCAGAAGTAAACCCTCCCCAGGGCAAATAAGGGAATTTTGTCGTAAGAAACCACTACCAACAGTTATTAATTAAAAACACCCAAAACCAACAAACATTAAAAAAAAGCAAAATGAAACCAAAACAAAAGTAAAACATTTCTTCTAGATGAAACAGAACAGATTCATGAAGTACATATAAAAAGCTAATGAAATTGCATTTATTTATCTTTTATAGGGCTTTCCTGGCAAGGATGGACCCACAGGCCCACAAGGACCTCCTGGCCCAATGGTGAATATTGCCCATGGAATTTGTTACTGTAAAAGTCAGCAGGATTTTGGGGGTTTATAGGTCACACCGTTATCTATGCTACAGTGGATAGAGCAAGGCCAAGGGAAGTTAGAATTCTTATGATGCACAGAGTTGGCAGAGAGCTGCTTGTCCAGTGTAATTTCTTTCCACTCCTACTTAGCTCAAGAAAAAAAAATGTCTCCCATGGGAAGGGGAGAGAGTTCTTCTGTCAATAGGTTGATAGCTTGTTCTTAGTCAAATAATTGCACTATAAAGAGGGAATTACTGCTCTTAACATTTGAAACAAGACTTTGTTTGTGTCAAAAATTCCAATTAGGACTGTTAGCTGAAGTGAGCCACCAAGTTTTACTTGGTCTGGAGGCTGGAGGTGAGCACAGGTGCTCTCATAGAGTAATCAAGGAGGACAGCAGAGGCCACATCCAGCCTCGAATGCAGGATGTATGTTGCCTTCAGAATCAGTCTCAGCCTTCTTATTTAGGGCAGCTAGGCAAAGTTAATGCCTTCTTAATAGATTTAAAAGATTAGATGAAGCTGCTGGTTGTACTGAGTCAAGCCGTCTTGTTTTTAAAAAGAACATTCTGAGTCATCCCCCCTGAACACAGTATTGACATCACAGGATTTAGTCCAGTGGTTCAGCAATTTCTGCCTGTTCCAGAAAGCAACCCAAGTTATTTTTCTCAAGTGCTTTTCTCAGAGCTGTGCTTTTGGTGCTCTTTTTCCTGCAAATTGTACTGCTTAGTCCTCTCTCTGGGAATCTCCAGTCTTTGAGTGACAGAACTGTCTGTGCACCTCTCCTCATCAGGACTCATGGATGCTGATTGCCATCACCACGATTTTCTTCCTCTTTTTCCATGTAGGGCATACCAGGTGCTCCAGGTGCTCCAGGTGTTACTGGAAGCCAGGGGCCACAAGGTGATGTTGGAGCTCCTGTAAGTGAAACTAATTAATATTTCTCTATCTGCTGTTGTGCATTATTTGGTTTCTGAGCCTGGCTTCACTGTTTGACAGAACTCCTCAATGTTTATTGCTTATGATCTGTTTGCAGTTAGTGGCTAAATGAAACATCATATTGACCTTTCTTTGTTCATTCTTCCTAATTAAATGTGTTTGTTGATCTTACACACAATGTTTGGAATATAGGGATTAGAGAGTCAAAACACAAGATTAAAACACGGAAGTTAAAAACACAACTGTGAATTTGTAGTCTTTGTGTAATTATTTTCTTCTTTTTTGTCCCATTGCCCTTCATTGACTCTCTGGAAATTCAAGTATGCCACTTATTAACCTGAATATTCCAAAATATTATTCTGATTTCCAAACTGTGAAAATAATATATGAATAAAAAACTGACTTTTGTGGCTACTCTATGTTTACATCAGAACAAATGACTAATGACTAGGGCTTTTTCTACACTGCTGTTATAAATTTGACTATCAGTTTCATTGAGTGGAGAATTATATACTCTGTATCTAAGATTAGTGTTAGGAACCTCCAATATTGTTTGTCTCTAAGATGTTATTTTTTATTATTATTAAAAAAACTGAACAAACAAAACAAAAAACAAACAAACAAAACCACAACAACGAGAAACACAAAAACCCAACAAAAAAAACCAACCCAGAGCAATAGAGTTTGACTGGAAGAAAGAAATACAATTATGATATGAGTGTGTAAATTATATAAAAGAGAATATTCATAGTGGACTTCTTTTTCTCTGTAAGAGTTCGGACAATATTATGTATTCATATTTTAACCTTTGACTACTTGTTTAATTATAAAACCTGCTCAGCTTTTTCCCATCAACTACAGTAAACATTCTATTTAATTTTTAAAGACATCAGAATGGGACAGCATGCATTTCTGACTCTATTTGTAGAATAGAAAATTTTTGTCCAAAATCCAGTTTGGTTTGGAGATTTAGGCCAATGCAAGCATTTTCATTTGGTCAAGTGGAAATGAAATTCAATTGACTGATAATACCTAAGCAAAGATAATAACCTAATGCCCTGTTCTGCATAGTTTCTACATGTAATCATGGAATCTGGAAAGGAGATTTGATGAGCTGTGGAGCTTTTACTATCAATATATAACATGTTGACTATGCAGTTTCTGTCCAAACACGTGTTCCAGATACTGAACTAAATTTTCTAGAATGTAGATATTCCTGTGAATCATGCAAGAGTTCTGCTGTGCATGTTTAGACTCTAGTAGGGCAGAAAAAAACAGTTAAGTGGCTGAAAAATTACTGAGCTGCAATAACTGTCTATTCCAAAATGTAGAATTATAGAATAGAGGCCTTAGAAATAATCTTTTAGTCTTTGTAGGAGTTTCTTCTCACCAAGGATACAATAAGCTGTGCTTTATCCATGTATTGGTCAGCTGGTTACCTACACAGAAGCACAGAATAGTCTGAGTTGGAAGGGAGCTACAAGGACCATCAAGTCCAGCTCTCAAGTGAATGGCCCATACAGGGATCAAACCCACGTCCTTGGTGCCATTAGCACCAGCCCCTGACCAACAGACCTTTCCTTGCTTCAGGAGTTCCTGAGAAATGTGTAGCCTACCCCAAAACCTGACATTGGTGAAGTTGTAACTGCCCTAAACAACTTGTTCCAATCCATAATCCTCCTCACCATCATTACAGTATTACATTATCCTTAAAGTCACACGTAATTTTCTGTGCAGTTTAATCCCATTGCTCGCTCTGTTCGTAGTGGATGTAGATTCTCAGTACAGCAAATTTCACACTGCTATTTTGAAAAAATTAGACCTGTTTCAGCCATGTGAAATACATCATGTGGTGGCCTGTCATTGCTGTCATTTTGAATGAGTGAATTCAGTGTGTGACAAACACCTGTGAAAATCCTTGTTCCCATGTAATTGGCAAAGGTGAACATTTTGTTGAGTACTGAAATGATAGAAGTGTATTTGTCACTGTCATATAACCTCCTGAAAGCTTGCTTATTGTTTATTTTTTCTCCCTTTACTATAAATCTGCAGGGCAGACAAAGTTTAGGTGTTAAAAATTTTGAGCAGAACAAAATGAGAATTAATTTCGTATTGAATCTCTTCATAGGGTCCTCCTGGAGCTAAGGGTGAAAGGGGTGAACGGGTAAGTATATGTTCGTGTTAGCCATGGCTTTTTTCCTGCCTGACCTTCTGTCTCATAAAGAGCTTTTCCCAACAATTTATGTTTCTCTGTGTTTACACACACAGCAGTTTTCTCTTTGCAATCAAGCAAACTTTCCTTCTTTTCCAGACATGGTCTTACATATAGCTACATTAATGCAATGAAGGTGGGAAGTATGTGGCAGTAAGCATGTCTCCAAATCTCTCATTAGGGTTAACTTCTCAGACCTCTGATTGCTGGCCAAAAAGAGAAATGGGAACCAGTGAAATCACAAAATTTCTTTGGCTTTCCTTTCTCATCTGTGAGGATATAATGTCTCAGCAATAATAAATATCTTTTGTTGCTCGAAGTGCTTTCGGCTCAGAACTGACTCAAGAAACTGTTTCATGACTCTGCTGCTGTTGTTATCCAGGGTGATCTCCAGTCCCAAGCAATGGTCCGGGCTGTTGCTCGTCAAGTGTGTGAACAGCTCATCCAAGGCAAGTAGATGATAGTCCATTTGCTTCTCTCTCTAGAATGGATCTTTTCCTGCCACAGTTACTTACAAATATGACACTTTTCAAAATATCTAAAGGGATCTGTTTGTTTTAGATTAGACAGCTGGGATTTATGTTCCAACTAGATTTATGTTCAACTGGATTTATGTCCAACTAGAGCTGATTAGCATCAGCCATCTGAAAAACAGCTGGAATTGTCTCCAAGCTATTGCAGTATACAGAAGCTTTCGCTGCAACAGTTTTAAATTTTTGTAGACATAAAATACAAAAGCCTCCAAAACCCTTACCAAAGTAAGAAAATAAAATCCTGCACAGTAGTTCTTCCATTTTCTGTGAACTCCCTAGAAACTACTATTTCTCCCCCAACAAATGCACACCTTCATAATACCAAAGCATGACAGACCACAGCCTTGAGAACCTGCCAGTACTCTTTTCAAACTTTGCTGAACCAGATTTTCCACTGCTACTTGAAAATTATGCCTTTTTTTCCTGACAGGTCATATGGCAAGATACAACTCGATTCTGAACCAGATTCCAAGCCAGTCTGTCTCAACACGGACCATCGCAGGACCTCCTGGTGAGCCAGGTCGGCCAGGGGCTCCAGGGCCGCAGGGTGAGCAAGGATCACCCGGCATGCAAGGGTTTCCAGGAAGCCCTGGTCAACCAGGAAGACCAGGAGAAAGAGGTAGGCTTTATGCTTCACAAATACCAAATTATACCTCCCTTTCCTGATAAATTCTATTAGCTTTTTCTCCTGTCTAAATGTGAAAGCAACATTTTTCTCACTAATTGATTGGTGAAATTAACACAGACCATAATGAAGGCTCTGGAGATTCTGTCATGAAGGTCGTGCAGGCTTTGTGTGATTTGGCAGGATCAGACAGAGGTTTAATGTTTAAACTGCTGAACGTTGGTGGAATCTGTGCACATCCCGTCCAATCATGTTTCATCTTAGTAAGACTCTGAAGTGAGCAGAATCTCTAAATGTATAAGCAAAAGAGAAATGGAAGAATGTCAGATGCAAAACTGACATGTGTATGTTGGGGAAAGGTTGAGCTTTTCTGGTAACTTGAAATACGTCAGTCTAGGGATATCTAAGTCATGATCATCTGAAAGGAGCAAGATTGATAAAAAGAGAGAAAAATTCCTAGTTTGAGGGGTTGAGAGGATCAAGAAGAGGAAATGGTGAGGTCAGAGAGAAGTAATACACTTAACATTTACAAGAATTCTCTTCTGTATTCTTACACGTAGGCTAGACCCCTTCTCCTTTCCTCCACAAGCATTGTCTAATAATGAAACAAGCTCCATGTTTGATTTACTCTCTTTCTGTGCAACCCTGGCAAGCTTTTGTGTCCCAGAGTAGCACTAACTACTGAGTAGTTAGTGAGTAGCACTAACTACTGAGTAGAAGGTAATACTGAGTAGATCTATAATTCTGAAAGTACTTTGAAGAACATCACATGAGGAGGTGATCAAAAAACCCAAGAGACAAATGTGATATTCAAAAGCAGTGAATTGGTGTTGCTGTTACAAAATCTGCTAACTGGGATTTTAAAAATTAATTGCTGTGAAGGCTGTTCAGGAACTTAATAGTTCCAGTTCACAGTAGCCATTATGACCGTAGTTAAAACACTGTTTTTAATAGAAAGTCTCTGAGTGAACCTGTGAATCTTGCCCTCAAGACTGTAATTCTCATTACAATTTTGAAAAAAGAGGCAAGGTTTCAGGTACTGACCCTTCAGTCATGCTGTTGCCTGCTCCAGCTGAGCAAAAACCAGACACTGTGCAGAAAGGAGGAGGCATGAGGGAGTGTGAGACAAGTAGAAAAGAAGATTGGAAGAGACAGCAGTTGAGGAACTGACTTTAAAAAGGGTGATCTGGAGACACTGAATACAGATTTCAGGATACTTGATTCCACTCTAATACTAGCATATTTTAAATGGCTTCTTGAGAAGAGGTTGTTCAAGCTAGGACTTTGGGAATGGACAACCAAAATGCCGGGCTACAAAAAGGAACATGTCCAACATTTAGCATGTACTTTCCATAGTATTTGCTGTGCTGAGGTCCAGACATACGTGTTGTGGAATCACAGAGTGATTAGTTACAGTCATTTAAATGAAACACGATGTGGGTCAGCCAAATACAGACAATATTAATGTCTGGGAAGCAGCATTGGCAGTAGAGTCCAGAAGAGGTAAAAACACATTAGAAAGAATATTGCCCCTTCCCTCTCTGTTACCCTTTTACTCTCTGTATGGATAACTTATGTTAGAAGGGACTGATTTTGGCAGGTAGTGCTTGTGGGGAGTTTTATACTTGGTAGAGAGAAAGCTCTAATCAAGCATCCTTCAGAACTACAGTCAGCCAGAGGTCTCTGCAGATTTTCATGAAATGCATTACCAAATGTTGGGAGTGTTTTACAATATTTGCAGCTTAAAATGAGGAAAATCAAGAATCAAGAATCCATGCGTAAACTTTAAGACAAAATAATTGGCTGGTCTGTTTGGAGTCATAGTGGATTTTAGGACATTGATGTAACAGGAGCTTTGAACAGAATCTGGAAGAAAGAGAAAGGAGCTCCTTCAGAAACTAGGTAAAAGTATATAATAATTTATTACTCCTTGAGGATTCAATTTCTTCAGAAGCAACTGAATTTTTAGACAGATATGTGTTTGATGTAGTAGCACTTTATTGAGCAGGAAGATACCTTTTGCTACTGACTCTTGAATATTTCAGAATGTATTTCTAAAGAATTGCTCTAAGCTAACTCCAAAATGCAAAAATGAAAATTAAAAATTATTTATCCAGCTTCATGCTTGTGGAGAATTATTGGAAGTTTTTCGTGCATTCCCAATTCTCACTTGATTCCTAACTACCCATCATACAGGGAAGTAGCAGACTAAAATTGCTCTGCTTCTGGATGGAAGGAAGGGTTTTTAAGTTTTCAGTGACTATGGAGAGGAGGGCAGGTGGAGTCAGACTCCATCCCTTGCTGCGTTCTGAAGCACTGTTTGCATTTAACTTGTTTGGCAAGCACAATACAATGTATAGTCCTGTCCTGAAGATCTCCAGCCAGCCACCTGGAAGTCTTTATGAACAATGTGTTTCTTTTCACTAATGTCATCAGCATTTTGGTTGTATATGAAGCCAATTTAATGTTCAAGCCCAGTGCCAGATTAGCAACTCTGAAAGTCAGGCTCCACCTCTGAGCTCAGAAATTGCCCTGCAACAGAGTGTGCTAAGAAGTAATAGCCATTAGAAGGAAAAAACACCTGTTTGCTTATCTAGTAGTGTTGCTGTTTTCCCCTCAAACTGTTGGGATTGCTGCAAGAGCCTATCACTGGCTCTGAGCTGAATGGCAAGGTGCTGGTAGAGCGGGAAGATAAAAGGTGGAGGGAGGCCAGATGTTTCTTTCAGCTCACCTCTCTTGCTTACCATCTGTGCAATCCCAGCCTGTAAGAAGGGGGCTCTTCAGAAAGCAGCATGTGGAATTGGTTAGAAATGGTGCACCAAAGACAGCTTTACTGGAAAATGTCAGCAGTGAGAGGCATCAGTGAACCTCCCTGCTAACTTGCCTGGCCAATAGCTTCTTTTCCCTGTTTACCTTGTCACTCTGCCAAGTGTTAATCAGATGTTTTGGAAAGAGACAGGGATTGAGAGAGTATTTTGGAGTTCAAGTTCTCCACTTGAACTTCTAGGCCCATGATGTCCCTTTCCTGGATGGAATTCATCTCAGTAGTAACATACTGAGCTGGTCCTTCCAAGAAAGACCACCTCAGTGAGAAAGGACACGCCATTCTCTTGACAGATTCAGTTCTCAGTGTCTGTTGCCCCCTGAGAGGCCACGTTGTATTACCAGGCCCCTACAGTACATAATCCCAGATAAATTACTAGAATTTTGCTCTTTGCTTATTTGCATAAGTATAGGAGTTTGGAAAAAACCCAAACACTGATTATTCACAGCACTCATCTCTATTTTAATTTTAACTACTTCACAGCACTGGTTTCTATTTTTCTTTCAGCTAGTTTGAACATACTTTGTTTTGGTTTTGTTTATGAACTGGGACTTAAACAACTAGTGTCTGGCGTCTGAGTGCCCAGGAAGTAGTTGCACCTCTGCAAAATGGTATAAAAACCAAAAGAGTCAACATGTTTTTTTCTTCTTTTTGGTTTTCAGTTATTTGTATAATATATGGGTAGTTTTCTCAACTTTGAGGAAAAATGGAAAAGCCATAGTAAAAATTATTCTGAGGCTCTGCTAGCTTTCAGATGTTGTGAAAGCGCAGTTCTATTACCAGATGGACTTCAGCTCTGATGTGGCCTGAAGTGGTGCATAAAACTTATGGCTACTCAGCCCATCCCACTATGATTAAAGTACAATAAATACCGAAGCTGTCACTGGTAAAGTTACTGTTCTCAAGCACAGCTTCATCCTTATTTGCTTCCTGGCTTCATATGAAAGAGCCAGCTAAACATGTTATCAAAAGCCACGTTTACAGCTGTGATGGCAAAATTCCAGTGGAATTAAATGGAACTTTTGCCAGTTGAGTCAATTAAATATTTTTATTTCCAATTTTAGCTTCATCTGGATTAAAAAAGAAAAAAATCACAACTCTGTGTTATTATACACTCTGCTCTCAGCTGAACATCTTTAAAAGAGGACATTTTCGTAGCAGTTTAATTTTTCTTAAGAGCAGTATGTAGTTCTCCTCACAGGACAGTATTCTCTTGAAGACAAAGTGAGATAAAGAACACCTGAGATTTCCATTTGTGCAGAAACCACAGAAATTTAAATTTCTTTGCTAGAAAATGTGTTCATGAGCTAGGTTTTGTTTTCAATAACTGATATTATCAGAGTTATCTTTAGTGAAGGGTTGGAAATAATTGATTTCAGTTGCTTGTGATCTCCATGAGGCTGAACTGAAGACATTGCTTATTTTGGATGGGACAAGACATAAACCCATGGTTAGCATGAAGGGGAGAGACAGTTTGATGGTATTGCTGAAGCATGTCCAGAGCACAAATATGAAAGCAGTTCCTGGGACCTGAAGGCACTCTTAACTCAAATGGCAAGTTTTGATACAGGCTTTCATTCTGAGGGCAGTTAACCCTTGCAGTAACTTACACGGAGAGTGATGGCTTGTCTGGTTGGCTTTCTGTAAGCCGTGCTCTAATGGCACCAAAGACAACTTGGGTGAATCTTGAATATTCTGCCATTTATTAGGAGCGAGCCAAGAGGTCTGTGAGTCTCTTCCATTAGGGAAGCCCATGGCTTTAACTCATGAGTATTTTGCCTTAGGAGTAGGATATTTTTGTGTCAGTGTTTATGTTCTCTTTAACTTGGGTAAACTTTACTGGAAATCAGACTAAAAGAAACCTGCTGCAGACTTTTATCTTGGCCTTTACTGTTTGCTTTAAAAAAGGTTTGCTCTGCACAAGAGATTAATTAATTTATTCCAGAATGAACATTTTCTTCTCAGCCTGAGTAGATTTGTTCCATGCTTAGCATTTCTTACTGACATTTTATCCTGTGAACATTACATATGGGTGTGTAGTTTTGTGTGTGTTAATAATTATAACTGAGTATGTGGCAGGCCGTGATTTGAAAACATTGTGGCTGCTGTATTTGAAGTCACCAAGTAATGTTACCATGCAGTAGGATAAGCAATGCTCCTTGTACTAAACACCTGTGTAGATTGCAGATGGTTGTAGTGGGTCAGTCTTAGGAAAAAAAGCAATTCACACAAACAGACTTTGCCTTCTGCAAACAGCAGGCCTTTCCTTGAAGGTCCTGTGTGGTAAGAGATAATTTGGATACATTTACCTTGTTACAAGACCTGCAGCACAGGTAGAGAATTGCAATAGATGAGTTTCTGTGTATGTTTGAAGCAAGCCAGGGCTAAGCAAATTTCAGGGGTCTGGAAAGAAACACCACCACCCTCCCCTGAAAATTATGCAATTGAAGGAAATAAAGGGCACTAAAGGGAAACAGGCAATGCCTTAACTATGCCAGGACAGTGGCAAAGAAACTTGTAGAGATAAAACAAAAAGCCCATCATGCTTTGGTTAAAAATTATGTGCTCAGGGTGGATTTACTGGTTGCAGTGGTGTGGCCTGTGTTCTCCCTGTGGCTGGGTCTCTCAGTATGTTGCCCTGGAAGCCTCCTGTTCCTGCAGAAGACCCAGAACTCCTCAGCAGATACTGAGTCCACTTCAGCAGACTCTTACTTGATAAACTTAATGTGAGCAATTCTTTGCCAGTGATGGGTTTTAATTACAAATTTTTCGACATTTAGACTTTTTATTTACTTATTTGCTTCCGTTAGAAATTAGGCTAAGAAAGTAAAAAAGATCTTCTGTGACTCCCTGAGGGTAAACCCTATGAGGAGAGGCTGAGGTCACTTGGTCTGTTCAGCCAGGAGGAGACTGAGAAGAGACCTCATTGCAGTTACAACTTCCTCGTGAGGGGAAGAGGAGGAGCAGGCATTGATCTCTCCTCTGAGGTGACAGTGACAGCACCTGAGGGAATGGCCTGAAGCTGTGTCAGGGAAGGTTTAGGTTGAATATTAGGAAAAGGCTCTTCACCCACAGGGTGGTTGGGCACTGGAACAGGGTCCCCAGGGAGTGGTCACAGCACCAGCCTGACAGAGCTCAAGAAGCATTTGGACAATGCTCTCAGGCACATGGTGTGACTCTTGGGGACGGTGCTGTGCAGGGCTGGGAGTCAGACTCAATCAATGATCTTTGTAGTGTCTTCCAACTCAGCATATTCTGTGATTCTGTGATTGCTTGCAAAAATGAGGTGTTCTCCAGCTGTTTTGCTGTAAGAGGTAGCAGTTATGTGAGCAGAGGGGAAGGAAGGAACCCAGTCAGTTGGAATTGTAGATACGGCCCAATCCAGGGCAGCAGCTGTTTTCTTTCTGCTCTGTGTTGATGAAAGTGCCATGTATAGGCTTTGACTCTGAAAGTGAGGAAGCTGTGAAGCCAGGAGAGCAATTACCAGTGCTGGGAAGGAGGTCTGGAAAATGGGGGGAAGTCCCACAAACCAGCCTGGGTTTGGTGTCTTTGAACCATCCAAATCAAACACAGACTTTATGAGAATTTCCAAGTCACCAGTGGAAACTCAGGGTCTGGAATGTACAGTTTTGACACCTACTGTAGTTCAACACTGCTTATTGTGATGGCTGCATATAGAAAGTGTTTTTATAGGATGCCATAGAGGTAGTGCAGAAGGAGATGGAAAGCTGGAAGTAAGCAGTGCTTTCTCTGAATTACTAGATTTGTGATCTCCATGGACCAGACACAAGGAGAGAAATTTAGTCCCACGAGCGAGTACAGGAACACAACTCACTGGCTGTGCATGTTGGAATATCAGAGTTTCAAGACTGGGAAACACTCGGATTGGGCTTTATTTGGGGGTCAGATTTTGACTGTGATGAAACTCCTTTCTCATGTTTTCGCAAGACTCTGCCATAACTGGTAACAACTCTCTCCATGAACCCTCTTGTGCTGAACCACTCCTTGGTGGGTGAATATTTGAAGGAAAATTTGCTGTAGCACTAAAAATTTGACTTTTCTGTGCCACACAGTAATTTATAAATAGCTACGAGGCTTGGAAGGCTCTTCTGTTTCACAGTAGTTGCACCTTGGCGTAGTCCAGAGGCAGCTTTCTGCAGGAAGTGCAACCTGGAAATTGGCCGATGCCTCTGCATACCATCTTGATGAAACCACCATGGCAGCAGGAATGTTTAAGACCCCAAGAATGACATTTCCCTTCAGAGGCTGTCAGGGGAGGGATGGAAAAAGAACCAAATAATTTTTAATTTTCACCTCCTTCCTTCTCTGCCATCTGTTTTTAGATGAAGAATAACATCTGGAACTATAATCCTGGTTAAATAATAAACACTGCTCACAGTTTTGATCAAAATGTGACTGAATACTATTTCCTTAGGTTTACCAGGTGAGAAAGGAGAAAAAGGCAATCCAGGTGTTGGAACACAAGGACCCCGAGGCCCACCAGGATCCACAGGTAAACTTACATTTGAGGCATCTGGATTAGACCACTCTGACCCACGTGTGAAGAAGCTTACAGCAGCTCTGTCTTTCTCCTTAAGCAGAGTAGCAGAAGAGTAGCAGTTCAGGCACCTTAACTGTCACCATGTTCTTACTATGTAATACTATGTTGGGATGTGCCACGATATGTGTCACCCATCGCACAAGCATTTTCATTCTCCCTATGATAAACTGCTTCTCCAAGCTCATCTTTTTAAAATGTTTTACGTATTTTTTTTTTTCAGATATGGGTTCTGGAAGGGGAAAAAATTAATCTGGACTAATTACATTTGTTTTCTTATTGACTCAATGTAATACCTAAATGTGAGTTGACAAAGAAACATATAGTAATTAAGCCCATTATATCTCACGGTTTTATGTTTAGGTCCTGAAAAAGCAGAGAGAGTGATAACCAGGTCCTGTTGAAACAGGAGTAAAATTGCATTGACTTCATTAGGATATCCTGGCCATTAGGCACTGGTATCAAGCTACAGCATTACCCAGAAACTGTATTGACAGGGAGTGGGAGGAATCAAGAGCTGTGCAGGCATTCAGGGCTGTCCTTTCCCTATGAAAATCCCTTTCCAGAAGTCTGATGTTTGGTGAAACATTTGCTCTAGTTCTGGGTAGAAGCTGTCTCTGGCAAGGAAGGTGAAGCAGCAGCCAGAGAGGAGGCTCATTGGGAGTGGGTCTTCTCTCGGGCTGCTGCTGTCTTCCTTGCCAGAGGCTGAAGTCTTTCCCTCAGCTTGCCCAGGGGAGTCAGAGCCAGGATGCCTTGCTCCTCCACTCAAGCTGTCTCCTGAAAGTGTTTATAACACACTCAGTGCCATGTTTTCCAGGCCAGGAAAGATGGCCTCAAATCCCTACTTTCATGAAAGACACCACTCAGATGTTTCATCTCCCTGTTCTATGCAGGACCTCCAGGAGAAAGTCGAACTGGCAGCCCGGGACCACCAGGATCTCCGGGCCCACGAGGTCCTGCTGGTCACATGGGATCCCCGGGCTCACAGGGTCCTGCTGGGCCTCCAGGGTACTGTGACCCATCCTCCTGCGCTGGGTACGGCATGGGAGGTGAGTAGCCAGGAGTCGGGGCAGCTACCATTTGCAGAGGTGAGGGTGGCATTTTCTAACAGCCCAAGTGAGATGGAGGCTACTGGTGAACCTTGCACTAAAATGTGGTAGCTCCCTAAAAACCTGCGTGTCCAGTGTGGCTCTACTTTGTGGGACTGCAGCACGAAGAGAAGGTGACCCAGCGTAGTGACCAAAGGAAAGTGACCACCGTCTGATCCCAGCCTGTAAAACTGATCTTGCCTAGTGGGTTTTGTCCTGTACGTGTTTGTGTAGTTGTATGAGCCTACTCCATCTCAATGATCTGTGTTGAAGCCCTACCAACTCATGTTTGTGACAGCAGAGTTTTTACATTTGTAGTTTTTCAAACGTGTTGCTGAACCTCCCCTTCCATGTGCCTCTGAGTGGCATGAGAGCATGACCCTTACTAAACCTGTAGTAGTGTAACCTGGCACAGGGATGCACGTGTCCATCATTAACCAGTGAAGCCATCTGGAGAAAATGATTCTTTCTACATCTTCTCTGTATCCTACTTTCCCATCTCGTTATAGCACGGAGAGGCCATGGGAAGAAGTTAACACAATTACCAAAAATTGGATCACCCAACCTAAAACGAAAATTTATTAGTAAAGCACTAGTCACTACAAATGTTATGCATAAGGCATATTTGTTTGATGTTTACAGTTTAATCTGCCCCTGAGCTGATTTGTATGTTTTACTTACCTGAATGTTTTTGTTGTCGTCTCTTCCTATCCTTTTCTCCTCACTTCCCCTCCCCGTTGTTCATTTCCTGTTTTAAGGCCCAATCCCTTACAATGGCTACCAATCCAGAAGGTGAAAGGCTCATTCTGGTTCAGGTCTCATTGGGCTGAAGGTCAGAGATGGATGCTGAACTGCTCTGTGCTTTCCAGCAACGATAATGACTACCACTAATGAACTTACAGCTGCTGTACATGCACTTGGCTTCCTGGCACTGCTAAAAATTATTGCCTGACCCATTTTTGCCTGCTAATCATATATTCTAGCCTGTAATTGGAATAAGCTATAGCAGGCAGAGTGTGCAGTGTATAATGAGCACAGTATTACAACTGGACATTTGACAAATTGTGGTGGTGGTTTCCAACTAACTTGGCTGTCTGTTGGTGGGTTTCCAATTGCTCCAGCTTATTAATTTTGTTAAATGTTTTCATTGTTCCTTTATGTGAATAAAAGATGTGTATTTAAAGATTATATATATATATACTCACACACATGATATAGAAATATATCTATCTATAAAATGTCAATTTCCTAATGAATGCTTTAATTTTCTACTCCCCTTCTCCTGTGTTAACCGTATGAATACTCTTGGTGGTGGTGGGTTAAGGTGGATACGGTGAGCCAACTGATCAAGACATCCCAGTAGTGCAGTTGCCACATAACTCCTACCAAATCTATGACCCCGAGGACCTTTATGATGGTGAGCAACAGCCGTACGTAGTTCACGGGTCCTACCCCTTACCATCCCCATACTCCCAGTCCTATCCATCACCTCATCTTGCTCAACCAGAGTTTACTCCTGTTCAAGAAGAGATGGAAGCCGTTGAGCTGAGATCCCCGGGAATCAGTCGCTTCGCAAGGAGGATAGCCAAAAGGAGCGCCAAGACCCCAGTACGCACAAAGGCAAATGGAAAAAGCCCCTCTCGGTGAACTGTTTAATAAAAGGGAAACATTTCATGCGCACCTGTGTTTGGCCTCTTGTCCTGGTGCCTCACCTGTCACTGAAGATGTTTACAGGCTCTTATGTTAAAGGAGAAAAAAGTGTACATGGCCAGTTGACACAACAAATAATGGTAATTATCTTGCATGCCAGAAGTTTAGTATGTTAGTGGGTTGGTGCTAGATGATGATGAAAGGTCACTTGTAGATCTTTCTCTGGAGTACTGTTCTGTTCACTCTTCAAAATGTATCTAAAAAAATGCGTCCAGCTAGGTGGTGTACGTAGAACCATTCACAAAAGTTCATGTTTTGTTATCCATTTTTCCCAGTTGATTATTTGCTGTTCATTTTGGATGAATTGCTTTACTAGCAGAGCAACCTAAGTCCACTGGAGAACAATGAATCAGGTGTCCTTGCACCCGGCTTATTATCCTTTTGCAAAGAATTCTTACATTAACAGACCATTGTTTTCTTAACTCACCTGAAATAAATATACAAGAATGTTCCATGGGAGCATACTGATAATTTATTGTGAACCTCTTTCCTTTCTGTTTTGTATGCAAATAAAGTGGCAAGCTTTTGTATGTTAATTCTGTATTCATTTGATTTTTAACTCTAAACAGTTAAAAGATTGCTCAAAATAGCATTAGATCTTCAGGGGACAGACAGAATGTGATGAAAAGGAAATATATTTCCCATTTTCAACACTTTTGGGCAACGGTTTTATTTTAAAGAATGTAGCATAAACATTTTTTAGTATAAACATTATCTAGCCTTATTTTTTAAATTATATATGGACAAATGTAGAGAGTAACTATGAGCTGAGGTAGTTGTACCAACTGTAGAAGTGATATTTCTCTTGTCGACATGCCCAAGTCAAAAGACTGGCAGGTGTAGTTGGGATGGCAACTCAGCTCAGCTAACCAGGAGAGGAAGGCAAAATGCCAACCCAACCACTTGAGCACAAAGCAATTCATGATCTACAAACAAGGTAATTTATAAAGTGACTCAATAAACAGCTTTGAAGAGCACTGGAGACTGAGCAAGACTTAGCTCAAAAATGGCCATTTAAGTTGAAAGCATCGGTTTGGAACACTTTTTCTTCAGCCCTATACAGACATGGAGAGGTTGTCCTGTACTTCCCAGGACCGTCTTCCTGCTCATCTCTGACTGGGAGGGGGTATATCCATACCCTACAGTAAAGAAAAACCTGCCAGGTTTGGCCTCTGGCCACTGCCAGCAGCTCCTTTAGCTCGCCAGGAAGAAGATGAATGGGTACCTTTACTGTGTAATCTCCAATTACTTTGCCTAGAATTCAGCCTCATTAGTAGTATACACAATTTGCACATGTGACTAGCAGGCTCTGGCTGGGGGCTGGATACCTTTCTAGGCTGTCTTTCTGTTTTTTTGTTACTTCTTTCACCCCTGACTTCAACCGTTTTCTTGGGGAAAGGTGGTAAAAGTTGATGGAATGTGAGTTGAATGTCATTTCATTACCTGCACTTGAATTTTAAATAGAAGGTAGAAAAGTATAATGTAGTTTATGGACTTTATTTTTCAGCAGCTTAACCCCGCCTGACAGAATACTGAGGCCCCAGGTGAGCATGGCTCTCTCAGCCACAAGCAGGTACCAGAGCCTGGCACATGCAGCTGACACTCAGAGGTATTATTAAAACTAAATACAGAATTGCCTGGGTCACAGGGTTAATTTCCCTGCTGGCACTGGCTGTGAACACCTGTGTTAGTTTACCCCAACTGCAAACTCCCTCTGCCCCTCCCTGGCTGGCCCACTCCCATCCATGTCCTACTGACACAGCTCAGAGTTCTGCTCGAGATATGCTGACCTGCAGGCCCTATGGAAGTGACCGAGAAGGCCAGTGATGGAAAAAAATCAGCTTTCAAGCAATTCTGCCCGTGTTATCTTTGAAAGACTTTGAGTCTCCTGCTAACACTGCACAATAAATGTGTCCTGACTGGCTGTCCAGCAACAGTGTATCCAAATCTCAAGTTCCTGTGGGACCACAGAGAGTGACAGGGCAACACCAGGGATGTAGGGACACAGCATAGCCTAACTGATCAAAATAAGGCAATTGCTGTTATTAACTCCATGTAACAGCCTGACCAAATCCCTGAGGGCGCTCATGGTGTGCAGTCCGTGTCACCTGTGCTGTGCCACTGCAACAGCTCCCACACCAGTCGCCTGGGCTGGGGGAGCAGCTGGAAGCAGCACAGCACCCCTCTACCCACAGGGAATCTGGGTGCTCTAGGCCTGAGGCAGTCCCACATGGGACACTCGCACAATCGGCTGCCGCTGCCACCTCCTCCTCACATCATAGGGATGTACAGGTAGTGAATTAAACAAATGACTTGGGGGTAATAAAGTGGCCACACTCATTCCAGTTTTATAACAATTTATATACTAAAGCACAAGCTTCAATTGCAGTAGTTAATTTAACTTTATATTTACTGTGCCATTTACTGGCACCCTGCTGACCAGAATGCTTCTGGTATCAGTGGTCATATAGTTCCTTGCTGGACGTATCTTGGTAATAAGAAGTAACTAACTAGTGGGCTCTACCCAATTATACAAATACTATTCAGGAATTGTATGTTTGCCAAAAAAAGTAAGACACAGTCAAGATTTTCTCCAAAATCCAGTCGCTGAATAATCAAGAGTGTCTCATATTTTTTCCAGACCACCTAAGAAACTGAAGTTGCTGACTGGAGTATTCAGCACATGATGAACAGCTGATGCCACACAGATCTTACCAATAAACTGTGTACTGTGTCCTTACACAGAAAAGAGCATTTACTGCAACCTAGGGCTTTTAAAAATACTTTCACTAGTTAACGCAGTGGAGTAACTGACTTGGAAATGAAGGCTGCACATTCACTAGGTAGGAACGTTTCCTGGGATAAGCCCATCTGAATGCCAAAGAAAGGCCCAATACCAAACCATTATTTCATGTAATGAAACATGATTATAAATAAACAACTGATTTTCTTCCAGTATGACGCTTCTATGAAACAGATGTAGAACACTCAAATTCTCCTCACCAAACATTGTAAAATTTGGCAGATAATGTATCAGCATTTCCTACAACACAGAAAACAACAGGTGCTTCACTTATCTACAAAACAGCTTTGGCTTGAAGGTTTTCAGTGCAGCGAAGCAGGAAGGGATTTCAGGGAAATAGCTTGCAAAAGTGAAGTAATTTTTAAGACTTTTTTTGCATCATTCAGCACTTAAGTTTGGTTTCCTCATTTGGTTTTCATAATAAAAATGTTGCTACTTTTTTCTGTAATATGTTCCTTAAAGTAAGTAAGACACGTTCCTGTAACTTGAATGAAAATCAGATTTAGGCTGAAGGAGGAAAAAAGGAGAAGTATCTCTCTGTGATCTGCCTCTACTGCGTGTTATTTCAACAAGCTCTTTAACAAAATCTGTTCTACACTGTGTTGTCAGCAGACCTCCTCCTAGTGAGGAAGAGTCACTCCAGAAAATGTACTGCACAGCCCCAAATGGGTGTTCTGGTTGGTAAAGAAGCACTGGAGTCCAGAGGGTGCCATCTTCAAAAGCCATGCCCAGCCAGAGCAGTGCTCTGCCTGGCTACTTTCCAAGGCAGACAGAATCACAGGGATATTGAATCTCCAAATGACAATCATGTAACATCTCCGCATCAAGAATAAAATACCATTAGGAACACATTTAATGACATTCAGCAGCTAGAAGACAGAGTCACCCTTGCTGCTGTCATTCAGCACACCCAAGATTTAGATGCAGACAAACAGTAGTCTGAAAAAAATAAGATTATGAAAAAAATAGTAGTTGTCATTTTGTTCCTTAGAGCACAGTGTATCAAAAGATGGCCAAAACTCGAGCATGGCTGGTGTCTATAGTTATTCTCTGCTACTCCTGCATGGAATTCAAGTTTTGCAACTTTTAGAGTAAGTTACTTCATAGCAGTCGGTGTATTGTTTCTATGAGATACAACTATTCATTACAAAGGTATCAATTATTTAATAACAGTATCAAACCAAATGTCTTAACAAATACCAGATCATACAATGCAGAATACAGATGGTATTAACAAGATAATACCTATTCTTAGCTGTTTCAAATACAGTAATTTCTATAATCTTGCCAAATCAAGTTTGCTAACAGCTGCCAGAAACATTCAGTACAGAAGGGCTGACTGAGATGCACAGATGCTTTCACGTTGGAAGAATTTTCTTTGGAGGAGGAGAGACACTCCTGGTGGCACTTCTTTTATTGTTACTACTTCCTTCGAAAATCTTTAGGTCTGTGGGGGAAAAAAAAATAGTGTTTTAAGAAATGTATGTGCACTACAGTGGCTTTGCTTTAAAGCTGCTGTAGCAGCCTGGTCCAGTTTTTTTTCGTTATGCTGGTGCTTGAAGTTTTTTTGACAAAGAAGAATATTTTCTGGATTACACAAACAAGACAGAACAAATTAAAGAAATTTACTAAGACCTCTAAGAATTTACAGGCATCAGGACTAGCTGGTCACTCCTACTTTCCTAAGCAAAACAAAAAAGCATCTTGAACTGAATGCAGTCTCACAGGGCTTTAAATGTGGGCACTAATTTGTCTCCATTTTTAAAAACTGAATAATCCATGCATAAAATGGCAAGTTTTAGTTAACAGCATAGTCCACTACAACACTACTAAAATAGTTAAAACTGATGATTTAAAAAAAAACCCCTAATCTGAATCTGCAATCCCCTCTGCTTGGACGACAAACGTGGAAAACATTCAGATAGAAGCAGACTGCTGTTTGCAATCCTCTGCAATTTCCTATTCAGGCACATCACCCACCCTGCCTACCACACATCCACTGGCTGCAGGAACCACGTTCTCTCTGAAACTACACAGCTCAGACCAGCTTGCAGTTTTCAGAATGCTGAGTGTGCAGACTAGATGCACGTCTACATCCCTAACACGTCCTGCAGAGAAGCTGCACACCCTGGGCTCTGCCCAGTCGCTCCCCAACCCCCCAGTACAGGCCAGTGGTCTCCGAGGTGCCCAGGTCACACCCAGCATGTGCCCAGCACGGAGCGGCCACTCCTCGCAGCCCCCACCCCACACACACCTGCAGCCTGGGGAAACAACGCTCCTCACTGCTTCTCTCACCTGCAGTCAGAGCAGCTTGGGGAACTCACCAGGACCCAACAAGAGAGGTATTAACAAAGGTTTTATAGACATCCAAAGGAATACACGGCCAGATCTGCCGTGAAGTTGAATGAAAAATTCTGGCATACAGGAAAACCTGCAAACCACTACACTAACCAAGTTAAATTTCCGAAGGTGGTAAATTCTATCTGTAATTTAGCTCATTAATGGAAATAAAAAGCAGACAGCAATGGAAGCAGACAGCTTACTTTAGAGACTGAGGGTTTAGATGGCTGCAGAGATGCCACACAGAAATGCAACACTTGCTTAGTCCTATGTTAGAGTTCTAGAATTTGTCAAGCAATAGCACTACAAACTGAAGTCACTCACTTATGAGCCCACAGGTTCTCATGTGAAAGCTACTCTGGAATTCAGTTTGTGTTATTTCAAGAATAGCATATAAAATTGTGTGAATTTTACAGAACAACTATAAAGAAGAGCTAGTGTTCAGACTGTGACGAATTACAAAGCTTCTTTGTTTCCTGTTTAAACAGAATATTCTGTGTTAACATTTGGATGTGTATCTTTTGTGCATGACAGAACTGCTGCAAGCACCATATATGTTGTTTATATACTTGCTTAATGTTGAACTTGAACGTACTTAATGTTTGATGGCTGGTGTGTGCTGGAAAGTCAAGTCACATTTCCTAGAATCCTGGACTTCAGTACTTGGAGATATTCATAGAATCACAGAGTGATTCTGGGTCAGAAGGGACCTTAAACATCCTCTAGTTCCAGCCTCTCTGCTGTTCCACACTTTGTTACTCAGATCTCACCCTGCCAGAATAGGTACTTCCTTATATCAAACTGTTTGTGGAGTAGCAAGAGTGAGAGATTTTGAAGAATTCTCAGCAGTGACTTAGAAGTTTTATCACTGCATCCATCCTAGACAGGTGGACGTGCTGAAAGATTTTAGGCAACACAACATGGCAAAGACATCCTTGTCTTGCAGCCTGTAGTTATTACTCTTTCTTTTTATAGGCCAATTCATCCTCTTGTGCATTGCTCAAAGGATTTTGCATTTTTCTATGAATGGCTCACTTAAAACATCAATCTAGGGTTATGCTGGAGTGCTGCAGAGCTACAGGTCTCACAGCGCTTTGTTCTGGGGTGAAAATATTATTTTTTTTTTTTGCCTGCTTGTAATCGGAATTTCAACTTTAATGCTCATTGTCTTAAAATTTAAATGCATAAAACACTGGACTCTTAGTTTGCAGTCTTATGAAGTTAATGAAGCTTAAAGACAGGATTTTCCACACTGAAACACTTGTGTGAACAAATACAAAAGTTTTTAAAGCCTTTTCTATTGCCACAGTAGGCTTTTTATGCCCACTAGTACTTGGCTTTTGGACTGCTTTTGAAGAGTCCTTGGCACTGGGAAAGCTAAGCCTTGAAAAACACTGCCTTTGGCAAAAGTGTTATAGGCATTTTGTCAGACGAAGAATATGAACCCACAAAAACGTCTACCCCGAGAGAATTATGAACTACTTGTGAGCATCAATGGGTAACTGCTCATTGATAAGTGACATAAATCCATGTGAGAGTCGTCTTCTTTGATGGCAGTGCTTTTGCCCTTCCTCAGCAAAGGCCTGAGTTTATGCACTTGGAACAAAGGAAATGCTATCTCCTAGAATAGACAGCTCAGAAATTCACCCCAAAGCAAGACTTCACATAGCTGCTTCTCTTCTTCTTCTTTTTTTTTTTTAAGTAACATTCTTAGGGAAAAAAAAGCTTTGCTGTATATTGACAGCAGACTTCAAGACAAGGGGAAAGAGGGGAAATGTGGGAACCAATGTCTCTGCAATCTATGCTGAAAGGCAAACTATTATGGGTTCACTGAAAATATGCACCATTTGTCTGTGCACCAGATGTCTGCCACCAAATATGTAAAAAATATTTGTATCACTAACATTTTTATACTCCACATAAAAAGTGTTAAGACAGTTCAGTGAATTCTAGGCAAAATACTCAGCAAATCAGATCAGCAACCCATTATTACAGGAGGCCTCTCAGTGCTTCTCTCTTAACAAATACTTTACCACTGAGTAAAAGGGGTACTTTTTGTAGAGCGGGTCCTAAGCTCTGATTACAGCTTTTAAATCTCTTAAAGCTGCCCAGGGAGGTCATGGATTCTCCCTTTCTGAAGACAATAAAAATCCACCTGGATGCATTCCTGTGTAACCTGATCTAGGGGACCCTGCCATGGCAGGGCGGTTGGACTGGATGATCTCCAGAGGGCCCTTCCAAATCCTCACAATTCTGCGATTCTGTAAATTTTCCGAATTTTTATCCACACTCACAGCTATCAGAAGGGAAATACAGCTGATGTAAAATGCCAACAATCCACAGCCACTGAACCTGACAAAACAGATAAACTTCCACATATGTCCAGTTCCTAGGATCAGCTTTTGTGATGGAAAACAAAAGGGTCTTAGTGGTCCCCACTGTAACTGGTAGAGAGCTTCCCAAAACTCTGAAGAATTAGTGTATTTCATATAAATGTTGTCTTTTGATACGGGTGCCAGCCCTACATTCTGCAGTGCTGGAAAAAACCAATGGACTGTGAGAGTTTTCCCATTTACAGGATATCAGTAACTTCTTTGCTCTGTACCCCACTTCATGAAATAAGACTGAGGTCAAACGAAACCCTAGAACATGGGGAAGTCCTGCCTGTCTTCATGGACTTTAGCGATGACTTGAAGAGGCTTGTGTCCTTGGGCTAAAGCTTGCCATTGTAAATTCTCTCTTCAATGTCTACGCAGATTTCACAGTTACAGTCATGTTTGAAAAGCACTGCAGAGTGTTGAGCTGGCATCTGTATTGTTAATTAATACTGAAATTTGGTGATCATACATATGCTTGCCTAGCAACTCCCACCAACTCCAACATACACCCCTTTGTGCAGCTGCATAAAACAAGGTTGTCTTCAATTTAGGTCAGTTCTCTGATTCTCCATTCTGTTGCCACACAAGCAGAATGGAGAGGCAGGAAAAGTGATGGATGATTCTTAAAACCAAGGCTTATTGCCAGAAAAAATGCTCATGAAGCTATGACCTCAGCCTCTGAATATCTCAGATGGCAAACAGAAACTAACAGCACAAAAAGACCTACTTGTATATTTACAACTATGACGGGACCCCCCACTTCTTAGAATATACAATATTCTTTTTCAGTGTGATGTGAAATATCCTCTTCCAAGGGTATTTTTCCAGTCAAAAAGGACAGGACAGAGACCCTCTGCAATAGTTAAATGTGTTCAACTCTGAACTCCTGGAGTGAATATTTATTTCAATCAACTCTGAAGAGACTTGCTGCACAGCTCCGTCTTTATTAAATTCTTGTCAGCACATTCCAGCCACGATGTTTTCCCTTTGCCTAGCAATGTTTTGTGGAGGTAAAACGGCCCCAGAAAAAATAAAATAAGGGGTGTGTGTGTGTGTGTTACTCTATGAAGGCCAAATCTAAGTAATCAGTAGTCTGTGCTGTACTGCAACTAACTTGATTTCAAAAAATATACAGGACAACTTCACCATCTTATTTTTAGGCAAACAAGCTAAAACCTTATAGCATCTTACAGCTGACAGGTGAAAAACAGCATTACTTACCTCAAAGAAATAATAAAGGTAAGGCTGTAGAGTAATCTATGACACTGTCTATTCTGTATGTATAGAAGTTATTTTACAATCCAGACAATATTTTAAAAAATATTTTCTCTTCATTTTTAATAACTCAGAATACCTCTTCAAAACTACGTATTTTAATCCAAATGACTTTGTTCCTTAGAACTTCTAAATGCACTGGGATTAGCTATAACAATATAATTTGTAGTCAACATTGCCCTTCCTTCTTCCAAAAGAAGTTACACACCTGCCTAGTTTCTTCTGCTGCATGCTGCTGATAAAACAGCACTTGATAACATGACCTTATCTTCTTTCAAGCTCAAAAAGCCTGGATAGACATCTCTCCATAAACAATCCCTACCCACACTGCTTTGCTGTTAGATTGCACTATCTGAGACTTTTCAAAACAAGTTTTATGAAGTCAAATCTCATGGAATTGTTACAGTCATTTGTGTGCTTGCAAGCCTGTGTTAATGACTGTTAATGGTTTCAAACCTGCCTCTGCTGAGGAATAAGACTGTCAGTGGTGCACAAGAAGTGACCTGTCAATACCTGCTCTTGACTCAGCAATGTACACCTGGTGTGGAAGCTCTGAAGATCGCAAACTGCAATTTTCTCTTCCCCTGTGGGCAGTCATCTCACCATTGGAGCACATGACCCAGAGAGCTGGAGTTCCTTGGAATTTCTGCACTCTCAGCAGCAGTAACAAGGAGTGTTCACAAAGGATTTACTCTTGCATCAGCACTGTGAAAGGTCGGTGCCTTAAGGCTAACTAATGCCACACGCTAATATACTGACAGAGGTGACAGCAGTGGTACAAGAGCAAAATTTGAAGAGGATAGACTTAGAATTCTGTTAAGATTTTACTGCTTCCATGAATGAGAGAAACCACTCCAGATGCATGAAAACCCCCTTAAAAATTAATAACCATACTGTAGCAAAGGCACATCCATCTCTTGCACACATTACCTTAAAAATTTAATGTCTGGTAGGAATCCCAATTGCATAGGTTATTCATCAAAAACAAAAACCAAAAAAGTATCAGTCTTAACTTGCAGTTATCAAAATACTTAAACTCATCCCAGAGGGTCTTAGGTCTCTGGCTGCTATGTTAGCTTTTTATCCAGTGGCCTTTTTCCCCTTTCCCCCACCTGTTTCCAGCTGAACAGTGCAGAGTTCCCCAAACAGCTGAAGGAGTCTTCAACATGATGTGTAGTTTTACAGAAGCTCTCCCTGACTTTCTTACACAAGTTTCAAGAATTTTAAGAAACAAGAAGGATAAAATCTCTCCAAACTTGGCTGAAAAACTAGAACACACAAAGAAACAATTGATGTTAAAGTACTTCTAACCTACCCCTAATTTTTTAAGTACCTAACAAGTGATATCCACTAGCTCATAAAAGTGTCATTTAGGGGAGTTTATAAACAACACTGTTTTGAACAGATGACAGACTGGGGAAGACCAATTAGTGAAAAGACTTTGTGGACTGATCATGCCACTTAGTTACTAGTCCTCAGCCACTCTTTGATCCCATTACTCTGTGCTGGCAGGCACACTTGATCTGTATTACTGTCATGCTCTTCTTCATAATTCTGGAAATCACCATCACAGGAATGTGGAATTATTGCTAACTGATGACAGTTGTCTGCCTACACAGAATGTTCTATGGCTCATTTTTCATATCTGCTTATTAAGGGCAATAGGTGGCTTTTAGCCTTTTCTTATAACAAAAGGATCCAAATAATTTGGTTTTGTCTAAAATTAGCATGCAATACACACAACATGAAATTTGTTGTCTATCTGGCACACATTTTAAGGTTATTTTATGAATAAACTATGAAATTTTGAGTATTTAAGATTTGTTTTTATAGACAAACTCCAACACAGAGACAAAATTTACTGTAAATTCCAAAACAAGAGGAATATATGTATTTTTCAGGAATGCTTCGTAAGTCGTGCCAAAGTCAATAGCTATTAGATAAGGGAACTATAGCTAAAGGGGATTTCTGAACACATTTCATCTTTTTCTCTAACCACACTAGTAAATCAAAACCCAAGGATCAGACATTGCTATTATTCCCTGTAAAACCAAATTATGTGGTTACACTCAAACATCAACACTTTGGTGCTTAGAGGGAGATGAATCATTTTTCTGCTCAAGGTGTACCTATTATCCCATGGTAGCTCTATGCCTCTGGTAAAATAATCAGTGAAATAACTAATGATATTTCAACTATCATTAAATTTCCAGTTCACACTGTGGCCTATTCTAAACCATCAGTTGCTCTGCTTGGGGCACAAGAACTGTTTCCATGTTGGTGTCGTTCTCATGCAGACTACTGTCTTGCCTAAAAAGCACTTCTACAAGTACAACTTGTTTTGCTTGAACAACAAACCACAGCAACAGAAGCTGCATTTTGTAACAAGCGTAAGAAAACATGATAGTGCTATGACAGTACAGCTATAGTGACTAATCCTCTTCTGTAGAAATAAAACTTAAGACGTGTATTTTGTGGTCCTCAGCTGCAACTTGTTTGCTTTTTTCTACACAAAACTAGCACTTGTTGTAATTTTTAAAAAGTGTCCTTAAATCAAGTTATCTGATATGCATTTAGGTACTTTTAGTGAAATGAAGAATGGCTTATTGCAATTTAAAATAAAGTGGTTACGACCTCAGTTTCTGTAAAAACAAATTAAGCAAAATTGATCTAAGCTTTTTTTAAACTTACTGTAATTCCTTGATTTTGACCTTGATTATACGAATTCTGTCTGGAAAATTATTTAAGTTAAATCAATGGAGTATACATTGTGAAGATGATGCTTTTTGAAAGTAGAAGGTTTCTCTTTTAGTGATATATTCTGCTAAAAACTGTAGGTCTATATACAGAGCAGCACTGTACACTTGGCTTTGGACAAAGAATTACGTTATTCTTCAAATAAACAGAGAACTGGGTAAAGGAATGGTGAAATACTTTCCAGACTTACTGTCAGCAACAGAAGTGAAAAAAAGAAATCTAGACATTTATAAGAGTGATTAAAAAATAATCTAATTTCATCTGGGCAAGTAGTTCAACAGTATCATATACAATCATTCTCCTAGTCCTTGTCAAATTTCCGTTCATTTAGTTTCTGTTCTCACATACGAGATAAACAGGTTTTAAGGGAAGGGGAAAGTAGATCTGGAACTTTCTTTTTGGGAACCTCTTCAGAAAGTTCAAGTAAGAGGGCTGAGTTACCCATTTATTATCTCTTACCTTCAACTCTCATTTTAGATACAACATAAGCTGCCCCCAGGTAAAGGGTATGAAAATCGGTAGCACTGATCTGTTTTAGGCATGCCAGAGAAAAGCCAGTAATTCAATTCAATAGGCTAAACAATTTGAACATGAATGTGTGGGACTTTTAAGATGATTGAGTTACTGACCCTTCTTGATTAGTGTCCAGGTGCTGCCTGTGGCTAAAACCTAATGTAGAGGAGAGCAATTTTCTTCTTAAGTATCTGTGTGGCTTTTTGTCCACAGGAATTTAAATCCAGCTCTGGTAGTCTGAAATGTGAGACTTGGTTACCTCCAAATCTCCTGTTAAATGAAATGCTACACAAAATCCTGAGATATTTTATGCCTTTACTATTTAAAAAAAAAAAAGTTACCAGTGATAGTTCCTAGATTTGATTGGGGATTAATGATCTCCAGTTAGTTCATGTAATTTCTACCGAGAGGCAAAAAGGGCACAGAAAATGAGCTGCCAGAGGGATTCCTCAAACAGTAGACTGGAACAGAACAGGGCTGTATTGGCAGGACAGCTTTTTCCTGGTTTATACAGTTCATTTTTTAGGAAAAAGTAAGACTGGCTCCAGTCTTTAATAGAAGTTTGTGTTGGCCAAGTCTTCTCTTAACACTGCTACATGCCAGCCCCGCTTTGTGAGAGAAGATCAGCATTCAAGTTGGAGGGGCAGTACTTAGCCCAAGATAAGAACCAAATATTATTAAGTGAGGCATGATATAAAACACAATTCAAATCCCAAGAAGCTGCAGATGCACTCCACAACTGAACAGGAACTAAGAAAAAGACTGGAGAAATTTAATTTGGTACAAAATTTTTAAAGGCTAATGAATAAACTTGAGATGGTCCTTGTAAAAATAGCTCAAGACCTCACCATCTTTGGAGATGGCTTTATGGCTTTCCCTCTGCTCTTCTCAACGTAAACAGAGTAACCACTCCAACAATTTTTCCTTTATTTTACCTCGTATTTCATTGTAGGGAGAAAAAAACATTTTATAAACTTAGTAATAACTGCAAGTTATAATTTGTAACACAGCACATCACTGGACATACTTCAAATGTAATTTCTCTATGCAATATAATGTGAGGTGTCTTTTGGTGTTGGCTCCTTATGAAGTTATCTGAAGAAATTAACAGACAAACAGACAAAAACCTAATAAAAAGACCTGTCAGCATCTTGCATACATAAAAATACTGTTTATAACATCATTTCAGCCACATAACCAGGATATCTCTGGCTTCTTCTTCTGTTCTGTTACTACATTCCAGAAATAATTTGTGTAACTATAAATAGAAACTTGCACTAAAAATTGTAGAATCATTCAAGACAACTACTGCTGCAGTTCTTGTAAGAAAACAAACAGAAAAGGCAGTGGTGGTTAAGAGGATTTCTTAACCCAAAAGCCTTTCTGTTTACCAATGCCCACAAATTTGTTTGCTGGCAACATCACAGGTGGCTTCTGGTTGCCTGAGTCTGGCAAGGCTGGCTTTAAGGACACAAAACTGGGGAGGAACTGGAAGTGGCACAGAATACATAAGAGGATTATCAGAGCCAGTTCACAGGCATCCAATATGCTTGTGTTCCATCATCTACAAACTTTTCTGTCTGAGAACATTGTGATTTTCTGCTTTCAAAGCCACCGAGTGCTGCTGACGAACTTCCAGGAATCCGTGTGCCATGGCATGGGGATGACACACAGTGTCAGTACTGGGACCCTGCCTAACCTACGCTGCTCGGCTGGAACAAAATCAGACCAGGTTCTGCAACCCCCTGCCTCAAAGCAGGATGTACAGATGGGGGCAGAAGTCAGTCGAGTTACTCAGAAATACAAACATTAAGAAAGTGTTTGGTTTTTGAAAACCAAATTTCAGAGTTTACAATATATCAAGTTTTAAAAACTTCAGAAGTGTAGAAGAACTTGTTCCCCCAAGGACAAGCAAGCAGCTGTCTGGCCCGAGGAGAGTTCCTAGGAGGGCTGGCAGTGGACCAGGCACTCAGCCTGCAGACCAGCACCAGCCCGAGCACACTCCATGGAATCAGACAGCTCTGCTTTCTTAAGGGAAACTCCCAGGAATGCATCCATCTCACTGGAACAACACAGGGCTGCTGTTCTATATATATGGTAACATTCTTACTTAAATACTTCTTGAAATACAATTTCCTGCCTTTAAAACTGTCTCAAAACATATATATACCCAGACAGTTAAACAACTTTCAAATGGTATATAACAGGAAAATTTGCACATGGATCTGATGTATCCTTGCTTTTATGGAACAGAATTGTTTGCTTAGTCATATGTGACTGGTGAATTCTGTGATGATTTCTGTTTAAAACTCATTTAAAAGACATACAATCTGAAATTTCAAACACACTTGAAATAAAGGTTTCATTTATGGTACAAAATCAAACTCTGTCAAAGGAACTAGTTTTTGATCTTTTTCCCCTAGAAAGAGGTCTGGAACAGACATAATTTACTTTCCTGTATCTACATGGTTTTCCATTCCGCTTACTTCAGACCTCTCCATGGAGGATCTAAGTAAGAACCTCTGCACAAGTTGGGAAGTCAGTTGGCTCCGATCAGGGATAAAAAGAAAGAATGCTCGAAGAAAGCCTCTCTGACTAGAAATTCTGATATTTAATTCTCCACTTTCAAGGAGCAGGATCCCCCTTAATGTCCTATCATGGTGGAAGGAGGGGTGATGGGAAGGCTCCCCACTCTGAAAATCAAACTATCTGCTGGGTGTTCTAACCCAGATTTCTAAGATCCTAGTACAGAGGAACAAACAAAAGTCCAAGGAAAAGCCAAACAGGACTAATAAGATTAGCAATCTCTGCACTGTGATTTTTAAACACAGTTTATTAAAATACTAATCTATTTTACTATGTTTGTTTACTTTCCCCATATATAAAGGACCATAGAAAAATTTGCATCTGAAAGGACTACACTCGAAGAGGAACTGACTTCAACATTACATCAGGTTGCTCAGGAACTGTGCAGTGAGTTCTGAGCATCACCAGGGCTGGAGATTCCACAACCTCCTTGGGCAGCCTGTTAGCTGAAAAGAATGAAATGACAAGGAACCCAAACAGAAAGCCAGTTTGGCATTCTGAGATATAAATTATTTTGTTGAAATCCAAATATTGCAGAAATATATATGTGTTTCCTTCACACTTTCTCTTCTGAAATAATTTTCATGTCAGGTAGTTGTTTTTTACAGTACATCTCAAATTATCAGATTTATAAAACAATATTTTAATCTAACTTCTCCTTGGTTTGTTGAACTAAGCTATCACTTTTTTTTACTTACTTTTAAAAAGAATATTTGTGCTATATGCCTCTAAAAAGAAGAATATATAAATACTTATATTTTTGCTCCTTCTCCAGTCTTTCACAGGAATATTGTAATAATGCAAACACTACTTCTTCCATGAGTTCACACACTGAAAAAACTCAGAACACAGAGTCTATTACCTCTGCATGTTCACACACCCTTTCTTTTAATGTGTTTGGTGCAAAGCTGTCTATTCTCAGACACTCAAGCTGGCATTTTAATCAGAACAGTGACCACTATGGTTCATTTTAAGTCCCCTTTTACAGACTTCCGTATTTTACTTATCACATCAGAAAGTTATTTCACCAAATTTGCTCAATTCTTTATCTTTTATTTTCCAACTAAGCCCTTACCCCCACAGAAATCTGAATGCCAGAGAATCAAAATACAGTTTCTCCTTCAGACAGGAAAAAACATTATTATTTTTCCCATTACTTCATATTGGAAACTCTTCCCAAGATCAGAACTGTTAAAAAAGTGAGCTAAAGGATAAATGAAAACTTATCTGACACCAACAATGGTCTGGTTGCAGGCCAGGACAAGAAGCTGAAATTACAACAGCGATGAGCCCTGCAGTTAGTGGAGAGGTGGTAGATAACCATCTTCATTCTTACCCCTTTGCTAGATCTTACCAGTTCCTGAGAGCAGGAAAGCAGGTGGGACAAAAGTCCAACACAAGGGTGAGGAATGTCTCCAGGCCTTTAAATGTGTCTCCAGGTGGAGCATTTGGCTGAAGGGAAACTTCTGCCCCAGTCTCTACACTCAGAGCATTAAAATTCTCCCAAAGTCCCATCTGTTTTTCCCTACTGCACCCAGAGCCCACTAGCTCCTCTTCTCCCTAGCATTCTCTCACTCATGTTAGACCCAGTATTCTGCTCCTCTCAGGCCCACCCATTCCCTGTTTTTTCTCACCATAATACCCACTTGAACTCCCCAGCCCTCCCACAGGAGGAACACTATGATCCTCTGAGTTGAAAGCCTCCTAGTCTACTACAGGATTTCTAAGGCAGTTACATTACCCAACCCCCATAACTGGCAAGGAGTAAAAGGATTGTATACAGAGAGCAGTTAGCAGCAATCAATCCAGATGAGACTGCAGAAGAGAGAAATATAAAAAAAAGGGAATGCTTATTTTCTCTGTGCTTTGAATTCCTCCAGAGGGAATGGTTCCAAGAAATTATGGGAGGGGAATTCTAACTACAGTAGTGTTCTTACCTGCAGATTTCCCCCAAGGTTAATATGCTGACATGAAGATATTAAAAAACTTAGTTTGACAGCAATGACTAAATTGGATGGCATCAGGCTTATTTGTCCTCTGCCACACACACCTGTGATTCAACACAATTAAGGTGGCCCAGTACTAAGGAGATGAACTCAACCAAGAGTACGGTAGTGTGTGGGGACAAAGAAGTGCATTTTAAAAGCTCTGGCAGCACAACACTGTTTCCTTTGACAATACAGATACTCCCAACTAGTTAGCTAAAACTAAGTGCCAGCTCCTCATTCAAGTTAAATTATTAAATTATTTACCAGTTTTAATACTAAACACAGTTACAGAAGACTATAGCATACCATACGATAGGAGAGGCTTATCAGCTTTACTGTAATGTACTGAAGAATTCTGTTCAATGGTGCAGAATCTAAACCCCTTCAGGACTAATCCACTGAAATCTCATAGAAACCAGGAGGTCTCAGGAATTTCAGCTCAATTCAGAAGCGAGGATAAAAGCAGATACAGCAACTTTTATCACTCATATATAGGTTAGAAGTAGTCAAGACCAATCCCCCTGTTTCAGCTCAGAAGAGGGCTGTTCCCTTTAACAGAGGCTGTAACACGGAGGTGCCTCCATTAACAGAATGGATGCACAGACTTATTTTAGTATCATCTAAGATGAGGAGCCTAAGTACAAATGATTTTTAATAAGCTTTGGAAAGTTTACAGACCTGTGTGGCATTTCCTTTGGCTATGGCTAACAGTTATGCATTATGGAGCACATACAACTCAAACCAGGTAATGAAGCTTTTTAGTCCACTCATTTTGATGAAGCAGAGTTGAAGACATGATTTTAAGTAAAGCTTTTCTTATTAAAAAAAAAACCAAACAGAAATAGAAATTTTTAGCAACATTGTTCTTTGTTTTAATGACCTCCTCTCCCCCCAAAAAAATGACATAATGAGAAAAATGACTACTTTTTTCTTACTAATAATGTGGGAGCCTATATAATACATATTCAGTCAATGTGTCCTCTTAAAAAAATCTAAGATACTTACGGAGTCCAAACCTTCGGAAAGGCAGCAATTTCTTCTGGAGTATATTCATCTAACCTCTTGGGGACTGCACGTGGCTGAGGAATCTCTTGTAGAAGGTTCTTCTCTATATCTTCTGGAATAACCTGAGACAGGTGAGAACAGTTTTAACTATCTGATTGTTTAACAAACAACACCACTGCCCACAAAGCCAGATCAAAATTTGTCAATACTACTGCATTCTTCATGCTAAGTATTAGAGCTAAATATACCAATCTCACACGTCTCTTAAATCACAGTTCTGTGAAATAATATGGAAAAAAACCCCTACATATAGATATTAAAAAAATAAAAAAGGCAGCTTGATTTTTTTCTTGATTTACTTGCTTATGACATGAGTGCTATTGCGAACACTCCCTCTTCAGCTCCATATAACACAGGAATGAAAATGTAACTGCATGACTACTCACATCTTCAGGGAACAGGTGGAGCCTCTGCATGAGAGTTCTTCTCTGAAGGTTTTTTGGAAGCATTCTATAAACAGCCAGTTTAACAATCTGAGGAAAGGTAACATAGTAACAAATAATAAGAGAGGTTAGAGATAACATGAAATAGGTCAACTGTGTTTCCCTCTGTCCAATCCATTAATTACTGAACCTCTTCTTAGTTGTCTTCTTTCAGGCTGAAGAACTCTGGCACCACATTCAGAAGGTGCTCTAGATATAAGTCTTAAAAAAAGAAATACTTACTCCTTGTCATATAAACACTTATTTTAAGAGCCATGTAGAAAATTTCAGCTTAGAAAGTTAAGAGCTATATTTAGCATTGTGGATGACTGCATATGATCATTCAACTTCAAAGAACTGAGAAGCTTGTGGTAATTCCATACTGTATTGCACATTTACATACACACATTGTTTAGGAGTAAAAATAAAATCTGCTCTAACAAATCTCCCAAGTGTTCCCAGCAACTAGTTTAACAGTGTAATTTGCTGTGTTTAAAACAGTTTTGTAATTAATGCTTTGTACCTTAAGCAAAGCTGACATATCAAAACACTGCATTATGAACTTACTATTTATAATATATTCCCTTGCTATTAATTCCAGATGAACAATCTCACTTCTAAACATCAGGAACGAGTAGAATTTGAACATCTACTCTAGATTATGCTTATTGGAAAGTAAACAAATTTCAACAGGATTTTCTCTTGGACTCTAGTAAAGTTGCCTTTTATTTAAATACAAAACACATTGTTATGGACTTCATCCAGAAGGGGAACATTTGTAAATGTAAAACAATGCACACAACTGTAGGAGACAAAAAAGGTTTCATAAAGGACAACAAAGCACTAAGGGCTAGACCTACGTGCAATTTTGTAAGTAAAATGTTTGCTCCAGGACACCCGGATATAAACTAGCTCCAAATCAGAAACTACCCAGGCATGCTTAGTGCAACATCAAGCTCAAGCCAATAACCACACTGAAATGCAGGGCACTAAGCACAGACAAATCTCCCACACACCTGGATATTTTCCAAAGTGTATTGAACAAAATGGCTTCTTTCGATGAAATTAACTAAAGGAATTAAATTGAAATTTTAGAGACAATCATCACGTTCCCAGGTGGAACTGCATTAGGATAAGATTTTCAGGTATTATGCAGCCAGTACCATAAATGTGCGGACAAATACTTCTGATTGGTGAATCTGAATTTTTTATCTACATTACAAAAAGAACAGCTGAGTAGTAAAAACGTGCCTATTAAAACAAATCTGTAAAGAATGACTGATTTATATACTCAAGTTTTAACAATGAAGAAATACTTTCAATGTTGGGTACAGTCACTGCAGTACTAACAACCTCAGGTTCCAACAAACTACCATGAAAACAGGACTTGAAGAATGATAATGGATAATGAATGATAATGGATAATTGTATATTCAATAACAGTTTCTGCAGGTAAGTATCCTAATGGCAATATTCTCCGCGCTGTTTAAGAACTCATTTGCCTTTCCATGCCCCCTCATGCAAGAAGTTCAGAACCACAACATCTGGACAGAAAAATCACTTCACATAAAGCACAAACCATTTTTTACTGCCAGGCAAACCACAGTACCACAGAATGGTTTGGTTGGAAAGGATCTTTTAAGGTCATCCCATCCAACCCCCTGCAATGAGAAGTAAAACTTCCACTAGACCAGGCTGGCCAAAGCCTCATCCAGTCTGGCCTTGAACACTTCCAGGAATGGGGCATCTGCAACTTCTCTGGGATGTCTGTTTCAGTCTCACCACCCTCACATAAGAAAATTTCTTTTTTATTTCCAATCTAAATCTCTTCAGTTTAAAAACATCACTCCTTGTCGTGTCACTACAGGCCTTGATAAAAGGTCTGTCCCCATCTTTCTTGTAAGCCCCCTTTATATACTTGAAAGGCCACAATAAGCTCTCCCCAGAGTCCTTTCCTCTCTAGGCTGAGTAACTCCAACTTTTTCAATCTCTCCTCATAGGAGAGGTGTTCCGTGCCTCTCACCATTTTTGTGGTCCTCCTCTGGACCTGCTCCGACAGGTCCATGCCTTTCCTGTGCTGGGGGCCCCAGAGCTGGACATGGTGCTCCAGGTGGGGCCTCACCAGAGTGAGTAAAGGGGAAGAATCACCTCCCTCACCCTGCTGGCCACGCTGCTTTGAATGCAGCCCAGGATTCTGATTTATTGCAAGGTCATTAGTCCAACTACAGAACAGAAGGCTAAACAGACCCAGGACACAGAAGGTAGTGCTGGAAGAATTCCTCCATTGTAACTTCTGCCTCAAAGACTCTTCTACGAGCCAAAACAAATCCAAACCCAGCTACTGGAAAGACAAGTTTGCATCCAACTTCTTGCCCAAAATTCTGCCTACAGCCAGAACTTCACTTTCAGTGGTGTGGTGTCAAAGAAGTCCATAAAGCACAGGCTTATGCGAAGCTGTACAGACTGCTTCTGCACCTTGAGTAAGGTGGTGTAACAGAAACAGCAGATCCAACCCGCAATACTTGCAGGGTGTTAAGTAAGTAAGGGCTCTTCTGTTACCTGACCATGCTCAAGTTTTACTAAAAAAAGACCAACCCTAAATAAAAAAAGCATGGATTTGTAAATCTGCTATTGAACTCACGTGAAACTCAAACCCAGATTCAATGCTCCCTGAAAACACTCATCAGAATATGTTGTTTCTTTCAGGAATTAACAATAAAACCCCTTTTTTCACATGCTTGTAATACACTTCTAATAAAAGACACACCTTATTGGTTTCTATGTGATTATGCTTACTTTGGGCTATTAAAATAGCAAGAGTTAATTTTACATGAAAGTTAAAAAAGCTAGTGATTTCTATGGGATTTCAGACTGGCAAAGAAGTCTACCCACCTACAGGTCTCACTGCAACCTTGATCTCAGTTTGAAACTGATTACCACAGCTTATCAGTTTATTCAGTTATTCATGGACTCTCATCACCTCTTCCCCCAGCCCTTCATCTTCAGTATTAGCAACGTGTAAAATTCCGTATCCTCATAAATACTTACTCCTAAAGACCATGACACTCTCTCCATCAGGTAAAGACATCCACCACAAGATGTATACAGCCACCCCAGCGTTAGTATCTGGGGATTTTTATACTACTGGAATGCTGTTTGTCCCAATTTTTTTTTTCTGAATTACGAAGCTCCCACTGGCTCTAATTGCAATTGTCATCTTGAATATTGCAATACCTTTTTTTTCAGCTTTGCTGATTTATATACTCACAGCACAGACATGCTCTTAATAACACAGTTACATGACATTATTCTTCTAATTTCCAAGTTAAAGGGCTGATTAGAAAGAAAGTACTCTGAAGACAGCTCTATTAAAACTCTTGCACTTTCAGTCCCTTACAGCATGTTAATATGTTTTATGAGTATGAATAAATTAAAATATATTTATTTGAAACACTGTGAGACTTAAACATTTCAATTTTTGTGACAGGCTTTGGCTTACATGCAACTTGTAGACTATGGAGTCTGATGGAGACAAGTTCTGAGAAAGATTCTTTGCCAGATAAAACATACCTTAAATATGGAAATCAACAGAGCAATACCACTCCTAGAATGGAGAAGTACAAAAAAATTGGCTGAATTTCCAGAAGAAAGTCTACCCTAACAGCTGAATTAAGTCCAATAGTCAACAGGAAGCAACTCTAGAACACGGGAAGGACACAGTGCTCCAGAGAAAACAAAGTGATTAATTACAAGGCATACCAAAAAAACCCTAGAAGAATTTCAAGAGATACAGCAGTTACTGGGAGGTACAGTTTGATACCACATCTTCCTTCTACCAGTTCATGGTTTTCTGGTCTGTATACAACATTGTTCTTTTCACCACATGTTATAAAATATAAACCAAAGAACTTTCTTTTTCTACCTCTAACAGTTGTACAAGTAGCACAGCAAGAATGAGTGTACTCAATGCTGCCACAAGAATCATTTGGTCACAGACAAACGTCCATGCACATGCGTGTCATTTGGCTTTCTACTGCTGCTTAGTACTTAATGAAAATGTGGAAGCTGAATGTTTTCTCTAAATTATTGACTCGAAAATAAGGAATAGATTAAGACTTTTTAATACAAGCATTTATTTTTGCGTACTCTGAAGAAAACTACCAAGTCAGCACCAAGACTTACTCAGATCACCTAGCAGTTTCAGTATAACATGTTCCGTAACTGTATTCTCCTCCCCATGCAAACCTAACTTGTGTGCCTACCAATCCAGACTCTGAAGTTTTGCTCTACTTAATTAAAAAACATTACTCCCTAGTAATAGAAGAAAATGCCACTACACCCAGTGTTTCAGTAACTGACTTCCAGCATGTACATATTATTCCATCAACTATCCCTCACTGATGCAAAGAAAATAGGTTCTCAAATACCAGCAGCAAGATTTAACTGTGTTTTCTGAGCTTTTCTTCAAAAGACCATTATCAGGCAGATATAACGGCAAGTCTATACGTGCAAGCAGTTGCTAAAGGGCATTCAAAAGGAGAATTAGAACATTTAAAATCCCTTCATATCAGTGCCAGCAGCGGAACAAACCAAAACCCTGACACCCCTGGAGGCTCCCAGCCAGCACATTTCCATAGAGCTACCCTGCTTCACTTAATAATCTTACCTAGCAGGTAACATGCATTCTGAACAATTATTGCCCATTATTTCTCTGTCACAGGCAATAAAGCCTCTGAATACAGCAAAGGTCAATCCTCTCACCGTGCATTTGGTCTTAGCCAAATGTAATTTCTTCTTTGTCTTTTCTGGGGTCCAGTTTCTGATGCAGACACACAAAAAAAAAAAAAAGCCAAGTTTTGCCTACCTTTCAAATCAGAAATCAGAGAAAAATTGGTTGAAAACTTTGTCCTCACAAGATTACTATCAACTTCTACAGATTAGATCTGACAACATTATTTTGCAGGCATTTAAATGAAAAATCATAAGATTTTTCCAGGAAGTTTTTTCAAGTAATCTTTGCTCCCTCTCAAATCTGCAATTTAAAGCTACATCTTTTAGTCTTTCTGTATCAAGTACCTAGAAGTCTAATTTTGAAAATGCTGCTCTCATGCCCATCAGCGGTTTTCCAGCTACATAAAACTTCTGCAAGTTTTATTTTAAAAAGCCAAGAAAATCCCAAACCTCTATGCATTCCAAACACCTACACCTGAAATCAAAAGGTTTCCCAGTTTCCTTTATTTTCAGAAGATTGTCCTGGCAAAGAAAACACATCAAACCTTTCAATCAGATTTTTTTTAGCAACCTCCAATGGAAATTAATGCTGCCTGCCCACTTACATCCTAAGAGATTATTGCTGCCATACAGAATATTAGTATCATATTAAACGGAAGAACAGAGTTGCTGTTTCAAACTACAGCAACAAAGTTTCACGGTGCACCTAAAGAACATATTTAATAGTTTTGCTTATGGGTGGTCCAAGAATTTACATTCAATTTAAGCCAGAGAAATGTGAACATGCTGGGTTTTTTCTTCAATAAGCACTTCTTAAAGTAGCCCAGCCAACTCCAATAGATGAGTTCTCTGCTATTTTCCAGAAGAGCAGACAACTGAAAACACTACAAATTTTGAACAGATTCAGAGACACTCCCCTCCTCATGCCTCCCAAATGAACTCACAAGTATTTAAGGTAAAAATGTGCTAGACTATGTACTTTTGATATCTTTTTATTAACACGCTAATTTTCATCCTTGCATAAACTCAAATTTTTCTGAAGTGCTGAAAATCTTGGCAAAATGCTCAAGGAACTTTAAGCTCTATACGAAACATCAACTACGCAGACTTCTTTTCGCATTCACTGCCCCATATTAACATGAAAGATACTTAGCAGTGGGAAAAAAGGTAGTATTTTTCCAATCTCAGGTACAAAATTATACATCAGAAAGCAAACATTTATGATTGGACAGGTGAGGTTTTTTATTCCTTTCAACAAAGAAGAGAAGTCATGGAATACAAATAGTTGCCATGGGAAGCTTTCAAGACCTGTCTGGATAAATCCCCAGCAGCCTTATCTGACCTAATAGCTGAAACTGCTTTGAGTGGGAACTTGGAATAGAGATTTCCTGAGGTTCTCCTCAATCTGAGTCATCCCATGCCCTCTGAGAAAAGGCACATGTACATTCAAATTCAGCACAATCCCACTGAAGCACTAACTACCACCTGCAAGGAATGTAAAGCTCCAAAGTTAGTAAGAGAGACACAATGAGATCAGCCTCCATTGAGAATATTAGACCATCAACCTTGGTGGGACCTTAGGAAGGAGCGAGAAATGATCAGGGATGATACTACTGCAACCTTGTCGAAATTCTGACAACTATACTTACGGCTGTCAGCCCCCCATGTAAGCAAAGCCACAGTACTTTGCATCAAATTACTCATTATAATCTTTTTAACTAGCCATTAGCTGTGAACCAGGTTTTCCTAAAACACTCTATACTAGAAACAAAACTAACAGAAAAATATTTATCCTGGGGATTTGTATGTTTGAATTTAGATGTATGTAGGTAAAGACAGTGCTAAGCATTACTGCAGTCCTACTATATACACACACACTCAGGAAGTCTTACATAAACTGAAAATAGTCAAATCCATTGCAGAATCTCTATGTAGCAACACGCAAGATTACAACCTCCTTTTCCTTGGAAGTAGTCTTTTCCATTCATTTACTGCCCTAATTTCTGTAACAGCACTATTTCCAAATGCAATGATGACTCATCTCATGAAGCACTATCAGGATGAATTAGCAGGAGGCAGTAAGGGCAGAGAAATAGCAGTAGCGTCTAGGATGAAAGTAACACTTTACAAAATGAAGATTTGGATGCCACAGGAAGATACAGCCTGCTTCCTACAATCTTCCTAATTCCACTGGCTTCACAGGAACTGAATTTAACGTGATGAAAAGAGAAAGGAAGTGAAATAAAGTGATTTATAAAAGTCTCCACAATGTGTCATTTAGATTACGATTTGAAGATCCATACGTTACTTAGGCAGGCATTGCTCTCTTTACTACTTTTTCAGGTTTTAAAAGGTAGTTCTAAAAATAAAACCTGTTAATAAAGCATCCTCATAATTTCCATTTTTGTCATATCCCAATACATTTCACACCAAAACAATTCAGCTAGTAAACAAATGTTTCTAGCCATAAAAACCTATTACAGCTACACATACAGAACGTATCTTGCCAAATTACCACCCACTACTACTAATTATGATGAAAACACGTCTGAGATGTATTTATGAGAGAGGCAACTGAATGCTTAATCTTCAATAGAATGACAGAGTTAATTGCTGAAGACTCTCCACCATTGTGTTAAAAAAATAGTGTCTGTTGCTAAATTAGACCAAGACTTGAGCCACATTGCCATTTCCTGAGCCTTTGTCTGACATGCTTTAGTTTTTGGCAATGCATTTAATCCTCTTCTGTTTGCAGAGAAATTCATCTACGAGTCTGGCAAGAAAAGAGGTATTTCAGAATGAATGCCAGGAGGTAATTTAGAGAACATCCAATTCTCATGACCTAACAAGTTGTGTTATACTGCCTCCCAGTGCTCAGCATCTGCCTGAAGCTCAAATGAAATACACTGAAGAATCCCTTTTTGACATGGAACTACCAGTGATTCCCAAAGGAATTACAACTGTCTTAGAGGCTGTTCGCAAAAGCATTTGTTTTGAAAAATTCTAGACAGAACATTATATGGAAATGTAGGATTTAGTTTCACTTTATTTAAAGAAGTTGTGACAGTAAAAACAGAAACCAGGCAAATTCATATGGTGGATCACTTTTTTATTGAGTACTTGCACTTGTATAAGGCAGACTTGGGACAAACCAGGACTTTCAAATCATTGATAAAACCCATGAATTTTACAGCAGACAAAATTTCTCTAGGTAAAGGAAGAAACATTTTGTATATTTTATATATAAAGTGACCCAAACAAAAGCATTTCAAAGTCAAAACTGAACATAAATATCTATTAATCTCTGTGAGTCTTGTATCATGCTCTGAAACATTAGTACTTAGAGAATTCAGTCCTCTAATGCTGTCCATTCAAAACTCTAGTAGAAGTAATTTCATAACTGTGTAAGTCAACATGCTAAAATGTTCGTATCTGGCTCCCAATTTTTTTAATCAGTACAAACACATGAACGCTGCATCTCAGAATTTACAACAGTCTAACACAGACAGTAAAGAGGCTTATGTTCAACATAATTACCATTTCCATTTCTTTCACAGACCATGAACACAAAGCATTACAGAAAAGATTTTTAAAAAATCATCACTTAAAACCTACAGTTGAAAAAGAGGTAGATGCACTTTCTAACGTTTTTAAGATTAGCATTATTCTTACTGGCTCTTAAAAAAGCAGTAGGGTCATTAAGCTGAAGTACAGCTTAGCTAACTCAAACTGGAGGCAGTTCACTTATGAGAAAGGTCAGACCCCTGAAACTAAAAGGAAGTAAATAAGTGAAAAATTAGTGAAACAAACGAGCTTGATTTGCTCCTTTGGACAGCATGGAAGAATGACAAAAATACACAACTTACAATCTAACCCTGAAAACATTGTTTACAAAAGTGGTGTCACAAGCCAAGCTTCTATGAACCATTAGTAGAATGTCTGTAATTTAACTTTAGATATGCACATAACTGATCCCATTAGTTTAGGGGAACTAATTAACTGGAAACCAACCAGCTTCACAAATGAAAGAGAAGGGAAAAACACTTACAGCAGTTGGATCCTTCAAATGGAGCTGAGTTGCTGTCACTTGTTTGAAACCACCAGGATAACTGTAAAAATGAAACAAACACACAAGCTTAATTCTGCATGCTCAAGCACAATGTTAACACAAGTATCACTACATCTTGAACAGTGATGCAATGGTATTATAGGCCCCCCAAAAAGAAGCTGCTCTAAAGAGGCCAAGAACTGTATTTTATTTATCCTGTCAACTATCTAATTTCAACACCATTTGTGCTTTCTTATTTATTCACTTGAGTATGAAAAAGCTTGTGCTTCACAAGCAGATGGATATGTTTTCAAAACTGCTTATTAAATACATCATAACAGCTATAGAATACAACAGGAATAAGATATGCAGAACTCTGAAATATTTCCAGATGATCAAGACTCACAATCAATCTGTGGCTGACATAAGAGACATCCATTTTGAATTGTATTTATTATTTTCCTGCTGTTCTAAATAAACCTTAGCAAGACTTGGCATATCTACAGTAATAAAATTTTAGTCTTACTGCAATGGATCCATCTTTCTAAAGCCCATATGACATGTTGAAGCTGCACTAATTCAGATTTATGCCTAAGTTTTAAATGAGTGATAGCATGGAGTAAGAAATTACATGGAAGTCAGGTAAAGCTGGGTTTCATTTTTATTGCATTACATTATTAGGAACCAGCCTAAGTGAAATGAAAATAAGCCTAGCATCATGAAGACATGTCCACTGAGCTGCATGGACTTAGATATTAGTTTTAAGTGTACAATTCTTTTTACTTACTCAAAACCAACTTAGGTACTTATGCAACTGCTTTAACTTACATGTTAAGTTTTTAGAGAAAATTTTAAGTCATAGGGGAGGTGGAGGAAAAAAAAGCATGGAATAATTTCCATCAGCTCTGAACAAGAATTTCACAGCAATTTGGCAATTTCAGGACTGCACCATTAGCACTAGCACAATTAGCTTTCTCAATGTGATTTATTCATCTCCCAATCAGATACATTGTGGCACTCAGAGATTATTATGTAGTAGTATATTGTATAAAATAGGAGCACTGAACCAATCACTGATACCCTGTCTGTAGTCGTTTCTTGCACTCTCTACTGTAAACAAATTATGTCAGCCAGAATTATGTATTTTGCACTACTGTATATAGCAATGTACTGTACATCAGTACAGCTTGAGAGCGTTTCATTTCTTAATTGTTTTTCCGATTTTTTTTCATCCTTTGATTCAATATTTACTGTTAGGTAAATAGGTCCTGGTAGGATGAAGTAATTAAAGTTGGTGACTATATACATATATATATATATATATACACACACATACATATATACACACAGATACATATATATGTATCTGTGTGTATATATGTATGTGTGTGTATANTATATACACACATATATATCTTAAATATGTAGGGCCAACAGAAGTATCTTCTATTACACAGTAAACAGAAGAGTCCAGATCATCGGGTCCAGAGGTTAACACAAGACACAACCTGGTTCACCAGATCTGTTAACTTATTCAATTGCTCTGACTACTTTTGAGTTAGATTATTTCCCTAGCTACATGCGCTGGGGATAAAAAAACCAAGAAAAAGAAAGGAAGAAAAAGGTTTACACCATTTTAAACACCATAATACATGCAAACAAACAAAAAAGCCCCTTAAAGTTTAAGCAGAAATTCCCTTTTAAAGCAATATGCTAAAAAAGACTTCAACTATTAAGAAAATATGACATTAAATTTACCACAAGCTCATTACCACGAGCTTTGTTATAAAGCTTACCCAGTATGTGAAGAATACACTTTCTGCTCCCATTTGTTACCAGAGAAGGCAATATGTCTTGTATTTATTATGACAACATGATCTCCACAGTCATCTACAAGGTAGAAAGAAGTGGAAAATATTAAAGAAAACCACAGAGGGAATCAACTAAAATAACAACTATTATGTGTGCAATACATTCATAATAGCATATAAATACACCTTCCATAAAACTGAAATTTAAAGATCTGAGCTTTTTGAGTTGCACCATCCAAATCGGCATTTAAATACCAACCTTAATTACTATTTTTAGTACTATCAGGTTAGAAAGCAGGGGAGCAGGTAAAGTACCAGATGACTAAACCATTGCAATTATTCAGCTAAGGTTGGGAAATCCGGCTTACAGGCAAATTTCTATTCTATTCAACACATTATGCTGCATATGCTCCTATATTAAAAAAAAAAAAACAGAAAAAAAAGGTTATTTCTAAATGATCCTAAACATTTTTTTATTTTACTTTTTCATAGAAACAGTATCTGTGTTTACTAAATGACTGAACATTTTGGGTAAGTAAAATACTTCTATTAAAGAGTTACACTCTCAGGCTAAATATGCAAAAGAAACAAGAATATTGCACTGAGGGAAGTGGTGGGGGGAAGCCCTAAAAAACCAGATCTGTTGGGAAAACCTCCACATTTTCATCTATCAGACAGAAGAGAATGTTACAGCACATACACATATGTTGAGAGTTATATCAGCAACTGTAACATCAAAAGTTTTTTAAGTGCAAGGTTTATAATCTATAACCAACACCCTGCCAGAAACAGTTTAACAGATCTTCTGTACTAACACAGTGCTAATAAAACCTGCATTATCTCAAAAATATTACATAAATACGAGAAAATATGTAGTTTTCAATTCAAAAGTAATGATCTTGATCAGCTGCATAAGCTATAACTACATATTCAACTAAAGTGAAAATTATTTGTCCAAAGTTCAGTCTCATTTGCATCACCATATTAGAACACAAGTATTTGAAGAGGCTCACTTGATTTTTGAGTAGGTAACAAAGCAGCTCTTAAATTGACCACGCAACTTTTTATAGGAGCATGTAATTAATCAAAGCAAGTCTCACACCTTATTTAATTTTTTTATTATTTTTTAGTCTTGTGTTCTTTTAATGCTCCACTTTCAATTACAGCTGAAGTGCAAATGCAATTTACACATCCTCACTGCTGCAGCCTTTTACTACCAACAGTTCAATTCTAAAAACACTGTCTGTTTACATAAATATCAGGGAACTGACACTGGACTTCATGACCTTTTGGTTTTATGGTTGGAAAGATGACAGAATAAGCTCATCTAAGAAAATTGGTGCCAACGGTTTTCCACTTGCATGAACACTGAATTAACAAATATTAATACCAAATTAAAAACAAAACAAAACAAAAATCCCCCCAATGTTATTCTTTCTAAGGAGCTGTTATCTCATAGACAGTAAAATATTTGTTAGTTCAAAAAAAGAAGCAAAAGAAGCATCAAGTACATCAACCACAAGTTCCTGCATACTTTGCTCTCCTAAATGTCTCAGTAGCAATAACCAACCAATTGGTGTCAACTTGTGTAAAGCAATTAGTAATGATCTAAAAATATTTTAAACAAAATAAAGTTATCCTTGAAATGACTTTCCAAGACTTTATAACTTCACAGACATAAAAGCATCAAAGTTCTTTCACACGGGGCAACCAAAATGTTTTCCTCTCAGCGTCTGCCTTATTTCTCAAGACAGCCTTATGTCTCCAGTGACATCTTGTGGATACAACAAAATTTGCAACAGCAGAACTCTGACATTTAAAAGTCTTTACAGCACTACAAATCCTACCTCCTATTATGAAACAGATCGAGTATAATTTTACCATGTACACTTCACATATATGAGCTAACTTCAAGGCTTCCTTTATGTTTCAGTAATGGCTCTGGAAAAATTTGCATGGATATTATAGCAAACACTGTACCAGAGGTGTGAAGGATCCACTTTTCATTATTTATAAAATGCTTATCCCCATGAGACAGGCCCTACAGCATTATACGTAATGAACAAGGTTACAGATACATCTTTACAGCTGAATCTCTAATTCACAGAAAAACAAAATGATGGTTTTATTTTAACAAGGTATCTTTCAACAACGATTGTCTCCCATTTAAGAATCAGACAGGGCCCAGATTCCTCATCACAGAATATGTGAGGCAGGGAGGGACCTCTGAAGGTCATGTCATCCAAACTCCATGCTCAAAGTAGGACCAGCTTTTGAAAATCTCCACAGATGGAGACTTCACAACGTCTTGGGCAACGACTTCACATTACTCTCACAGTAAAAAATATCTTATCTGATGCTCAGCGTATCCTGCGTTTCAGTTTGTGCCCACTGCCTATGAAAACAGAATGAAGCAGTCCAAGAATGTGGTCCTGTGCACCTATTGAAATGTAGCACTCAGATGTTTCATGATGTGCACTGTGAACTAAATCTAAGATCAACAAAACACGTCCTGAGGTTTTTAAAAAACTGAAAGAACAACTCAGTTTTATTCAGCTACTCAAAATTATAAATTCATAACATCCTTTATATGTACTGGTAAAGAAACAACATTAGGTTGGGGAGGGGTATGATGGAAAAAGATGAGAAATAAAATCAATTCATTTATAATTTACAAACAATTGAGAAATGTAACCTTTTATAACAGGCTTGATTTTAAAACTGAAATTGGAAGAAACATACACGTGAAGAAAAGTAAATTTGCTGTCATCCACTGCAATACTCACTTAGTGCATGATAAATAGGTTTATGTCTGCCTTCGAGTCTGATTACAGTAGCAGCTGCTATTTTTCCTGGGGGCTGCATCTTCGCATCGAGGAGGTACCAGGCTCTGGCAAAAGTAGCCCATTGCTGAAAAGAAAGAGGGTCAGTACTTATCATAGGAAAAGCTCGCACTACCGTAGTCTATCTTCTTCAATTAAATTAACACTTCTTTTACATTCAAAAATACTAGAGGAAATATTGATATTCAGCACCACCTCCTTCTAATAACCTCTAAATGGACGGAGCACTGCGATACACCCGCTGCAGTGCGTTGTACATGGGTAACACCACTGAAACGTTACCGGCCCTGAGGGCTCTGTTTCAAAAATGCCGATCTCCTGCTCCAAGCTTCCATCATCGCTACTTGAACTGTAACATCGCTGCAGGGTATTTAACGCCCAAGGCCTCCTTCCCTCCCGGCGAAGGGCGCAGCTCCCCCACACGCAGCTTTCACACCGCTCACAGCCGGAGNCGCAGGGCCGAGGGCGCGCCCGCCGCAGGTACCGCGGGCACGGGACGGGGCTGAGGCCGCGGGGCCCGGCGGGCGGGCGGGCGCTGCTCTCCTGTCCGCGGGGCTCTGCTGGCTCCTGCCTCCCTGGACACCCCTTTGCCTTCAGGCTGAAAGTCTTTGGTGCTTTTAACCTGCAGAAACTTCGGGGGGTTCCTGCTTTATTGCTATGCTGCCATGTGACTCCGTAATGCGTCCCTCAGCATGACTTAAAGGAGAATTTAGGAAAATTTGCCTTTTTAAACTGCAAATCTGCAGGTGACAGTTCTCTTAAAAAAATCTAACCAACACCTTTCCCCCTTCTCCCCGAAGCTCAGCTTCTAATATCACACTGAACTTCATACTGTATTTGCAAGAAAGTACGATTTAACTTCCATAATTCGGTAGTTTTAAGAATTTTTTTTTTTTCTAGCTGGGACTGCTGCAAACATGTATCAGTTCCTGAAAGAAAGCTGTAATGCAGCTATAAATGCGGATGTGAGCTCATTCCCAGGTAAATATGGCAATGGACAGTAAGGTAGGGCAAATGTTATCAAGGAATTGGCCTATGCATGTTCTATTAGAGGAAATAGGTCAGAAATAAAAGTAAACCCAATTGCTGCGGTGTGGGCCTGTTCCTGGTGCTCCTGTATCTGTGGGGAGCTTACATCATTTCAGCAGCTAAGGTATTAGGAGATGATTAGATAGCTTGAATGTGAGAAATGAAGGGGAAAGGTTTTGAANGTCCCCCAGACACGTCGCACACAGCGGCTCCTGCCAGCGGGACCCTCAGGACGGTAACCGGGGGCAGCCCCGGGGCGCTCCACTGCGGGTCTGGGGCCCCTCCGTGCCCGCCCGCTGCCTCACGGCCCCGCGGCCCCGTCCCGGCGGCAGCGAAGGCCCCGCCCGGGCCCCGGGGCAGGCCG
>VZTG01006201.1:2674178-2771207 GCA_013397845.1 Melanocharis versteri
AATTTGCCTTTTTAAACTGCAAATCTGCAGGTGACAGTTCTCTTAAAAAAATCTAACCAACACCTTTCCCCCTTCTCCCCGAAGCTCAGCTTCTAATATCACACTGAACTTCATACTGTATTTGCAAGAAAGTACGATTTAACTTCCATAATTCGGTAGTTTTAAGAATTTTTTTTTTTCTAGCTGGGACTGCTGCAAACATGTATCAGTTCCTGAAAGAAAGCTGTAATGCAGCTATAAATGCGGATGTGAGCTCATTCCCAGGTAAATATGGCAATGGACAGTAAGGTAGGGCAAATGTTATCAAGGAATTGGCCTATGCATGTTCTATTAGAGGAAATAGGTCAGAAATAAAAGTAAACCCAATTGCTGCGGTGTGGGCCTGTTCCTGGTGCTCCTGTATCTGTGGGGAGCTTACATCATTTCAGCAGCTAAGGTATTAGGAGATGATTAGATAGCTTGAATGTGAGAAATGAAGGGGAAAGGTTTTGAAAAGTTCACAAATTTCAGTCCAGATGAGCAAGGAAGAGTATGAAAGGGCTTGTTTCTCAAGTCAGTGGGAAGCGTGATATTTTAATTACTCCTGTAACATCTCCTAATTTTTTCAGTGGAGCAGTACTTTTCTGTTGGGTAACAATTCAGAACCTTAATCCATGAATATTAAATTATTTTTTCATCTCAGAATTTTTCATCTTAGATTTCTGAAGATCTGCTTTAGTACTTTTAGGGGCTGGGTGTTTGTTTTTTGTTGTTTTGGGGTTTTTTTGTTAAAAAAATGCTTTGTTAGTTCTTTACTTGGTTTGGATATCTACTGTTACAAGCTTATCTTGTCACAGATGTCATATAATGGGATTCATGTGGGAAAATCACTATAAGCTCTTAAAATTCATAAAGATAGGAATGTTAAGCTGTTTTCAACTTCTGTGCTTTTTATTGCACAGAAGTGTTGATAGAGCATCTCATTTTGTGAACTCTGTAAATCATATTTATGAAAGGTGTCATTAGTTCAGGTATGATACAGATCATGCAAATAGAAAGCAGTATTACCCAGAATAGAGAAGCGGTCAAAGGTTTTCTTACTCACTAATAGTCAGAGGGTCAGGACACTTGCCAAGGCACTTACGTACACCTTAATATGTTTAGAACCTAAATACAATGCCAAAGGAAAGTAGAACTCAAGTAATTGTTGCACATTAAAAGACTTACAGAGTCTTTTAACAGAGATGCTCGTTATAATAGGAAGAATAGATTGTAGTGAATTGATTAATTTAAATAATTATTTTATGTCTTTGTAGCATGCTCAGTGGCTGGTATTCCAGGTGCAAAGAAATTGTATTTTGCAAGTCATGTCATTTGTGGTTATTATCAGGTAAGACACACTTTTTTTAGAGTATAAGTTTCTCAACCATCTGCCTGTCTGTAGAACAAGCTATTTTACAGATGTTCAAAACTCTTTTTGCTTATTGAAGTCTTTTTGTTTGATTAGTTCTGCAGTTCTGACTGGGAGGAAATAAATGCTGATACACAGAAAAACGAAGACTCTCACCAAACAAGCATCGATGAGAACCTGGGAACCACACAAAATTTTGAGGAAGATGACAGTAACAGTCGGGAATCACTGTCTCTGACTGAGTACGTATGTTATCATTTTTATTTAAAGTGTAGTGATCTGACATCTAACAGTGATGACCCAAGGGGATCAGAAAAGTTTAATAAGTGAGAGTTAATACCAAAGCAAGAGTTAACTATGAACAATCTCCTACTAGAACTGAAAATACTTTTATTTTGTTTAGCATAGCTTTAATTTTTTTAGTTACAGATGATTTTTATAAGATAACTGAACAGTTTTCTAACAGCTAATGTTATATATACAAACATTTCTTGCTAATTCTTCTTGAATCCTACTTCCAGTTTTACTGCAGATTATTTTGATGTCATTAGGCCTACTTCTGCCTTAGTAAAAGAGGAGATGATTTCTCATAGCCTAGGTATGTTTGTGCAGAGCTTTAAAGATGTAAGATACTTACATCAGGTACTATTCATTAGTTGTAACTTTTTGCTTCTGAATGACTTTGTTTATATTTTGGTTCCAAACATGTTGTTCTTAATTTTCAGTATCTATGATGAAGCTGCTGAAAGTCTGCATCAATTAGCTGATAAATTGCCTGCCCCAGGTAATCTGTCTTTAAAAACCAATCTCATTGGAGTTTATCTTGTTAGCTACTGCTCTAAAAACTCATCTGGTAAAAGCACAGTGAATGGAAAAGTTCAGAAGATGTTAGTTTGGTAGCTGAATTAACTTAATGGAGCTCTTGAAGGTAGTTTAGGAACTGGAGCATGGTTGGCATTTCAGATCAGCTTGAGGACTAGTTTGCTGCTTGTTTCTTTGGCAGGCTGTAGTTCAGTAGAATTTAAGAGAGCTATTTATATGATAAATTTATCCATCTGAAATGGCACCAAAGTAATGGAGAGTAAGCAATACAAAACTCAACACAGGAAGTTTCTTATTAAAAAAAAGGAAGATGTTGACATCAGGCTTACATCTGGTTTGACGGCTGCTTGCTTGTGGGAGGCAGCCTAGAAGACGAGAAGGAAAATACATCAGAACTGTTGGATTCAGAGATACATACCTGGAGATACATATCACCTTGCATGTTAGGGTTATATAATGTTGCACAAGTTGACTTGGGATAGCAAAGGGATGCAAGAATGAAAAAATAGCCGTTTAGAGTGTTAAAAGTAGAAAAATGACACAGCTTAGTTTTACAGGAGACAAATCTCATCTGTCAGTGCTGAGTGAGAGAGGAAGAAGGTACAGAACCACTGTCTCTGGGGGAGTGGAGAAATATTTTGTGTTCATCTAACACAAGCAGCAGCAAGAGATGAGCTAAAATGTGTGAAAAGTGTTTTAAATCTTGAAGTTACTTGACTTTTTTGCCCATTTTAGTGCAATCAGTGATAACCAATATTGTGACAACCACTATTCTATCTTTAAGTGACTGAATAATTTACTGAGTCATGATACTTTGAGTCATACACAGCTATTTTGTAGGCAGAGCAATGGTTGATGTAATCCTGCAGGCTGTTGAACGTGATGGACCCAAGTTAAAGGACTGCTTACCTGCTATCGGTGCCCTGAAACACCTGAGAGAGTGGCACTCTGCACAGATCACTATTGCAGCAAGTGATGCTAAAGGGTATGGCATTTATTTCAGGGCTAAAACAAGGTCACTTCTGTTTTGTGTTAGCATAGATCAGTGGGGTAAAATAAAAACAGCATCTTGAGTACTTTACGTGTATACTTTGAAAATACATTAATTAGTCGTCTATTACTGTATGAGGGGAGGAATTACCCATTTTGATTTATTGTAAATGCATGTCCTAACCAGAGAAGCAGGCAAAAAAGCCAGTCCTCTGCACTGCTTGTTTTCTGTGGGAGCAAAGGGTCAAATATTTTCTCTTCTCTTTCCATGGGTTCTGTGTGCATACAATGTTTTCATGTTGTATTATACTACATGTTAACTTTTATATTGATTGTAGTTTTTTAAGGTATTTTTAAATGAATCCATACTACTGCTGCTTTTACTTTAAATTTTATATTACTTTTGGTATTTCATTTCAGGGAGGAAAAGTAGAGTGCCTCATTTTTCCCTTTTGAAAAAGGAGTATAAGGCCTCTCTTACTTCCTGTGTGCTTTTCAAGATTCTGTTACTATGAAGTTACTGAGATTATTAATTCAAGTTGAAATTAAGTCCAGTAATTTACTTACTGTCCTCCTCTAATTGACATATAAAGGCCATGATTTATCTCAACAGATAAATCACGGGGATTTGTGGTTTTTATCCCATGAAGTGAATGATTGTGTGGATACCGAATAACTTGGCAAGGTCTCCACTTTCCTTCCCCTCCATGCCCAAAAGTTTCAAATTTGCTTCATAGAATATCTGGTTAAGCTTAATCCTAAATTAATAAAACTATTTAAAACTAAAAAGGTGAATGTTCAGTCCTTGGATAGAATAAGCAGTATGCCTACTATACAGTATTTCCTGAGGTATGTGGAGGACAAGAAAGTTACTCAGTGACTTTCACAAACACTTGATCTCAGTGCTCATTGATATCATCCTGTGGAACCAGCTTTTGACTGAATACGTTTTCTGCTTCCTTTTATGTAAAGTGAGGTTATTTGAGTGTAGAGGATCTCTGATGAAAGTTATTTCACTTATTCTTCCTGTTCTGTTGATAGTGCTGATTTCCCATAGAAGACAGACTGCCAGCAGAACCCACAGATACTGGCTGTTCTCTCTCTTGTCGAATTTGGATAATGCTTGTGCTGCAGTCATATCTCCGTGTAAAAGGTTGACTACAAACCACCCAGACAGGCCAGTGATAGCCCCACTGATGGCTGCCAGGCTTTGCTGCAGCTTCTAGCACCCAACATTACTATTTTGTGCTTGCAGCTTGCCATTGCCAGTCTTATTTGATGTCAGTCACAGTTCTTCGCTGACACTTTTCACAGAGCATATGACCAACTTCCTTTACAGAGTCTGAATGAGCAATTCTGTAATATTTTTTAATAAAGCTTTTAATAAAGCTTTAATGTCTGTCTTGACATACGCAAGTTCAGTGCTAAGAGGTCATAGGTAAATTCAGTCAAACTGCACTACATGTTTATTTGTAATGCTAAATTAAGTAAGATTAATTCTTCCATATTTTTACAGTAGCTGGCAAAAGATTGCAGACTATCTGTCAGCAGACTTCATATCTTCAGATGATATCATGAATATTATTGATTTAAATGAACTCTGGAGAGGAAAGATTCAGATATGGGAAAGAAAGGTAAAATAACTTTTTTCAGCTGTGTTTTTTTTTTTAAAGCACCTGTGTACTTCATTTAAAGCATTTATTTTGCAGTGCATTTTATGCCTTAAGCCAAGTTTGGTTTCAAACACGTAATTCAAAGGTCATGTGCAACGTGTCTGGGTGGGTGGCAGGATGAAATGATAAATGAGATGAATGCATCAAGATCTGAACTTCAGAAATCCAGATGCTCCCCTCTGAAATATTTTTCTAAGAACTCACTGTTCAAAATTAGATTGTTTTGTATCTATCACAAATCATTGTCATGTAATTGTAAGTCATTGTTACAAGAATATGTCTAATGTTTCTGCAAAAACTGAGGGCTTTGTGACATTGTTTACATTTTCAGTATTACGGTTTTGGATTTAGTAGTTGGTTATCTAAGTCTAGTATCTTTTCCTACTTTTACAGATCTATAAAAAAATATAATATTAATTGTTAAAAATACTAACACATCTAACTGTCTGAAGAGAAATAATTTTTATCTCTTTTTGACACTTTTGTTGTCTTTTTTTTTTTGACCAGTTTGGATCAGGAGTAGATTTTCCAGAATTTTCTATGAAGAGCACTTCAGCCAAGACATTCAGGACTGCAAAATTAAGTTCTTGCTTTGCTGTTAAAAAAGAGTGGCAATCGAGGAATACTGATACTTTGCCAGAAGCAAGTATTATTCTTGATCTTTCTTTGAGTTTTAGAATTTATCTGTTTTACTTTCCTGAGAAAATTAGTAGTTGGGGAAACCTTAGTCAGAACTGAAAGTTAAGTATAGAAGAAATGATTGGACAAGATTGAGGAATACTTCTTTTGTTCATGTGTGTTCTCAAAACAGGTCCTTAAAATTTCATCTGTTCTTAGGAGTACAATACCAGATTTTTTCCAAGAAGAAATGGAGACTGTTCAATTTAAAACTCAAAATAGTTAAATTATGAATTCTGTATTTATCTAACCTTTCCCACTTAATTTTAAAAGTTTGTTTGGGTTTTTTTTTACACTCTTGCTGTTTTCTACTGAAAGTAGATAATTGATGGGAACTCCAGAATCAAATGTGTTGATGACAACAAAAATGAGCGTTATGAAAATTGGTATCAGTTTGGAGTTAGTTATTTTCATTGTTATAACATGTGCATTTTGTATTGCATTTGTCTGTTCCTGGTAGATCTTACTTTATTTTGGGTAAGAGTTAGAACTAATTTGATGCACATTGTTGACATTCTACAAAGTCAGATTTATTAAACAAAATTAAATACCTTCCTTGGTTTTTTTATAATTATTTTTAGTATGATATTGTGAAATGTTTTTGTATTCCTTTATACCTCTTTCAGATGTTATCTGTAAGGCTAATGCCTCCAGCAAAACACTTGAGCTTCTGCTGATAAAACATCATATATAGTGTTATATATATAGGTTTTTATTTGATCTCTTTTTAGGTTTTTCATTACTATGGTCCTGCGCTGGAATTTTTACAGATGGTGGTGCTCTCTGATCTGCCTTCCATTTTTATATCAGACCTGGAGTTTGAGCTGTATCCTTTTTTTAAGGATCTAAACTACTACTGATAAGTGTCTATAGCAGAAAGAAAATTATCAGGATCTACCCATGCAAGCAACAGATAGATGAGGATAGGCAAGGGCTCATTCCATTCCATTCTGCCAAAATAGTCATAGTGATTCTTCACAACTGGATTTTTAAATTTTGAAATTTAAATTACCCTAGCAATAACCAGGTGTTGTTGATATTATTGCACATATAATTTTTCTTTTGATGTGCATGCTATTTGTGGGAAATGAATAGAGAAATGTTTATTCTCTGTAAGTTTAAGAAAACCTCAAGCCTTTCTAATGAATGAATGTAGCATGCTTCACAATATAAGAACATTTGTATATAAATTGTGTTTTTATTGTGCAGCAGCAAGATCTGTGTCAAGGTACAGCAGAGGAGTTCTCTCTTGAGTGTGTGTGCTGTAGAGATCTCGAGGTGTGTTACTATTGGTTTTTAAAAGTATGTACTTTTGGTACTAGTCGTGGTGTACCAATACTACCTTAGGACGTATAAGCCTGCCATGATTTTGAATATATAAATATCTGTTTCTGTTGGTCTGTAATAGAGATGTCAGTGCAGTATTTTGTCATATAACATTTCCAAGTGTATCACTTTACCTGGAAAGGTGAGTTTTTTATGTTTTGTGATACTGTAGTATCAAAAATTAGATGATTGCAGTGCTTCTTTCAAATATGATGGTAACTTGATTTGTAAAATAGAGGTGCATAGTTCTTTGTGAGGATGAGGTTCCTTAAACTGTTCTGTTCAGGAGCCTGTCAAGAAAGAATACCAAGGAGTCGTCTACACTGCTTTTGGACCAGATTTCTTTTCTCTCTGGGAAGGTAAAAACTTTTTATTTATGTATAGCAGAAAAAACGAAGGTATGTATATTGCCTATAAAAGATACAGGAATAATATTTTTAAACCTAGTCTCTGTGTAAGCTTCTTCAATATTTAGTTCTAAAGCAAATGTGGATTTTAAAGGTCCATGCTATACATACCCACTGAACAGGTTTCTCTTTATCTCAGCTAAGTTTCAATCTCCTAAAACATTTTCTAATTTTTAATCCTATCCTGACAGATAATTTCTGTACTATCATAATTGAACTATTGATTTTTTTAGCAGAAGGCAAGCATGTGTGCATCCTACAAAATGTATCTAGCTACTGTGAAATAGTAAGCTTTTTTATTTTGCATGTGCATATTCTGATTTTGGTTAAAAAGAGTTCATTAAACATTTACTTTTTCCCTCCCTCCTCTGCCTTGGAATGATAGTGAGATTATTCATAGCCACAGTATTAGTTTGAAGATGTTTTTCCTGAATGTTCTATCACCTTTACATACAAGATAATACATCTTGTTCAGGAAGGTTTTTTAGTGTTTATAAAATACATCTATGCCAATCAAAACAAACCATGCAATTTGAAAATGCCGATACAGTTATTATGAATAACATATGTTTTTTGTTCACTGTGGAGATGGTGTCCCATTATCAGGCTGTATGTTTCATTTTTTGTTTGTTATTTGGTTTTTTAGTAACTCTTTTTCTCCCCTGCTACTCTGTTCTCCATTACCTTAGCCAGAAAAGGAAAAGGTCCTTTTTCTAATGCTGTACCAAAAGTATCTTTTAAAATGATTTTATGTTGGTAAATATCCCAGATGATCTTCATTTTACTTAAGAACACTGAACACTTGGTCACACACCTTTTACAATCTAAGGGCTTGCATTTCTACTAGTTTTTTTGAAGAAGCCGCCCAAACAGTGAAAACACATTCTCAGGTTACTTTTTAGAGTCTGCACATGTTAAAATGAATATATTTTAAAAATAACAGTTTCTCATAGGGTTTTTTTAAGTCTGCTACTGGAAATATTGCACATTTGTAGGCTTTTTCAAATAGCATTGTTTTATTGCTTGGATATTCAAATATGTGTGCAATTTTTCTGTTAGTGTTTATTGGCCTACACAGAGACATAAACATGGTCCAGTATCTGGTTAAGGGCCAAGGGTAATATGTAGGAAAGAAAAACAATGACTTTTTTTTCATGGGAATACAGAGTCACTGACGCCAACTATTGTCTTTGAATTCTCTTTTCATTCTGGATGCTACTGTACAAAAATGTTTGTAGCCAGATTATTGAGAGACTTACAATACATAATAAATGCCTTTTTATGTATGAAATGGTAATTCAGCAGTTAATGATCTCTCAATTGGACCAAAATAAACACAATTCTTACAGCTTTTGTGTCAGATGCAGTTCCATTTTGATTGATGTGAATGATAGATCTCTGAAGTAGAGATGTTTTTCTTCCATTCAGGTAGATTTGAAATAATGCCCAGTCAGTAGCTCAAGAATGTAATGTAAAACAGGTTTCACTAATATTGCATGTCTTGTATTTGCTCTCCTTATTTAGGTAGGAGCTTTATTTACATTGCCATGTAATGTAAGCAGTGTAGTGATCCCATCTCCTGCCCAGCTGAGCACCAAGAAATGGAAGGAATATATGGCTAAGAAACCCAAGGTCATTTCTGGTACGTGTATTTTGTTGTGGTTACATGTATATGTGTATGAAATGAAATGAAGTCAGTGATTGTAATCTTCATTGACATGAGAAGATTTGGTGAATGCAAGTTCAGCTATGCAGACTTGTAGGAAGCTTCATTGGAAGCTTTGGGGAAGCAAGGCATCTCCTTTAAACCATTTTTGTATCCTGTCTGTGAGTTAAGATCCAATTTCCACACATCTTTCTAAGGTGATTGTAAAATCCATGGCACAGAGGTTTACTTCTGCAGATGGAATTCTAGTGTGCTTCACTGAGGTGCTTCTCATTTAAGCATTTCCGGAGGTTCTTGAGTGCACTTGCATTTAATTTCAATCTCTTCCTGGGAAAATACAGAATATTAAGAAATGGTGAAAGCCTCCATTCACCTGGGAGCCAGTGTGCTAAACTTGTGATTGAGAATGTGCTCCTTCCCTGTAGGGCTATACTGATGGCAGCTGACTCCCATACTCTGTGCCAGTGCTTGGAAATCTGATTCAGAAAGTGGGAGAAGAGAGTCAGTACAGATCGAGGCAGGGGGAAGTTTCTCAGTCAGCCAGTAAATGTGCCCTGCAAGTGGAGGTGCTGTACAAGCAGTGGCTGTGAGGTTTGTAGGCACTTGAAAACATCAGGCTAAAAGGAACTTGGTGGTAGCCCAGTGCTTAAAGTTCTTACCTAGGACAGGATGAGGTGCTGGATTCTGCCTTCTTTCATAATCTCGTTGTTTATATGGTCTAATATAGAAGTCATGTAGATTCCAAGGAACAGTGACTGTTTCTGTTGCCAACTCAAGATAATTTTTTTAAACAAGTATGCAGATGAGGATGGCTCATGTTGATGACTGATATTGTTTCAGGTTTAGGGACAGGAAAAAATTGAGAGGAATTAGGAAGAGTTGTATAACAGGACAAGAAGCTTAATTATGGAATGGGTGCTGGCAGTATATAGATTTAAAGTTATCTCTGCATGTTTGGAAGTGGTAGAATACAGAGGTTGTAGAGCTGGTCACAGCAGCAGCATTTGTATTTATTGGAGAGATTCTGCTGATGCAGTCAAATGAGCACAAGGTCCTCAGTGTCTGCAGGATATTTGTCCTGTGCTCTGGTGGAAGGGTTTTGTACAAGTATTAACTGTTGCGTGATCAGTAATACACAATAGGTTCTTATTAAGCCTCTTGAGTTAAATTTACAATAGGAGGAGAAACACTGCTTTTTAAATGTGTTTTCTTGTTTCGTTGAAAACTGTTGATTTTGTAGTGACTACCACTAATCTGACTGTGCTAAGGATTTGTGAATCCTTAATCTCTTCCATCTGTGGGAAGGTATAATTCTTGGAATTGGTAGTTCTTAAATGCTAAGATTAAAAGGCAAAATAAAAGCTTAGCCATCAGGAATCAGCTTTGAGATGCCAAGATAAACTGCAAAAGGAGTGTATTTCAAATGACATGGGAAACAGGATAATATAAAAACGTTTTTAGAGTCTTTTTTTTCTTTATTGTTCTTTCTTCTTTCTCTGAATTTATCTATTGAGGTAGTGGGGTTTCCCCTCTTTTCCCTTCCATGTCCAACTTAAAATTTTCAACAAACACAGGAATATTTTATATTTGTTGCTAACAAAAAATTATGATACTAATAAATGTTAAGTTCCTGTCAAGTTAATTATTAAGACAGTACTGCAAGTATTTTATGAAATTAAAATATTTGACTTTTGAAACTTAGGACATCAAGAAGTATTCATTATCTTGATTGCTATGTCTACCAAGGTGCTATAAAATGTTTTAAGTGTAAAAAGATAGCAAACCCATCCTTTCACTGTTACTGTCAGGTCCCAAATTAATTTACTTTCAAAACTGCATACTGTATGCCAGTGTTTAAAAATAGAATGTCTTTATCTCTCATCCAGGCACAAGGGTAAAGCAGGGGGTGAAGCTTTTATTGATGAATAATGCAGTGTCCTTGGGAAGAGTGTGTACAATATTTCCTTTTCTTCTGCAGTTGTATGTTCTTCCATTGAACACTTACATTACTTCAATGCACATATGCAAAAAGGCCTGTTTTTACCTATCAGAACAGAAACTGCTCTTCATTGTTTCGTGGTAAAAATGTAACTTTGCCAGTTAAAGGCTTGCCTGTTATTTAGCCCAGTTAAAGAACTTCTCTTGGTTGGCGGTTCAGAGTTTCCAGGTGTACTTTGTAATGTGCATTAGAAGGCTGCCCCTCATCACAGGAGTGCAGTGCTGGTTTTTGGGTGCCGCTTTAAGCCAGCAGCATAGAGCAGCTCAGCTTTACTGCTGTAGTTCCTTTATTTTACTCTTCAGTTTGTAGCTTTACAGGGGTTGAACATCACCTGTAGTTACTGTTTCTCCTCAAAAGATGTTAGTAAGATTTCTCACAGAACAGAAGAAAGCAAATGAAAGATTTTTGGTAGTGGATTGTAGTTTGTTTTAAAGCTGTTTTCCTGACTGTGTTTCACAGTTATGTCCTGATGTTTGTTAAGTTCCAGAAATTGAACTGAAAGGAGAATCTTGCCGATATTATTTCTTGCTGCAAGGCAATGGCTCTGGAGGATGTAAAGCAACCTTGATTCATTCAGCTGGCCAGATCAATGGGATGGCCACTCTTGCTGCAGTAAATGGAAAGCTAAAGGCAAAACCAGAAGGAACAGAGTCAGGTAAGAGTAATCACTTATTTATTAATGAGTATCTGAATGCAGACAAATGCTACTACATTTCATAGGTTCCTTTTATTCACTCCAGTCAGTATTAAAAGGGAGAAAACAAGGAGGAACAAACATTACATCTTTTATGAATGTGTCTTTTAACAATATTTTTCCAAATCCGTAAGAAAATATAAGAGTTTATTTATTCACAGAATTTACTGCTTCCGTATTTTTTAAATTGGCTATGCAAAGTTATTGTCAGTCATTTCTCATAATTGAGATTAGTTGAAAATTGTTTATTCTAAAGGGACATACAGGTAATACAAGGTGATATTAATGCAAAACAAATTTGTGGAAGCTTAAAGTTTAGAAAGTATGTATTGTTGGTGTAAACACTGACCAGCCCATGCCAAAAATCTGGGTCAATATCTCTGGAAAATCTTGTTTCACTGATGATTTAAAATAAAAACTGCAAGGCCAGTAGGCAAGTTGAGTTTTGTTATCACCTTCAGTTCCTTTGCAGATGTCCATGTTACTGCAGAGTGTTTAGGGCATGAGCTGGCACTCCTAACTGCTCCACTAGGGAAGAGCAGGTATGCAGACAGGTATCATGGAGTAGTTGTCATGTTACAACTACACCTGCCAGATAACTCTACTAATTCCTGTATTTATTTCAATAACACTGGCAAAGAAAAAGAGCACAGTGACCTGTATCTTATCCACTTAATTCCTTATTATTGAAATAAATCTGTGTGCAATATGACCGACTACTCTGCCATTTATCCTAATTAAAATCCCATTAGTACAGTGTCAGAAGACTGAAAGTCCTTGACCACGTGTTGGGAGTAAACTTTTCTTTCCTGGTATCAAACTTAGGATCTTTTTACCTTCTTAAAATGTTAGTCATGTTAATTGTGTTGTCGTTATACAACGTTTTGTAAAGAAATTCAAAAATACTAGTCAGGCATCTCTTCCAAATTATCCTCCTGGTGTTCAACTGGAATTGATTTGTTTGGTTTTTTAATGATTAGCCATATTTGAAAGTCTGGTTGTTTCCTTTGAATATGAGATTTTTATGTTTCCTATCTTTATATCTTCTATTAAGTAATGACTCCAAAGAGAGATATGTAATAAAAATTTCTCCTAATCTATGCAGGCTTTCATATTTCTGACATTATCAAGTCTCTGCCATGCTATTGTGGAGAGGAGATTGTAGAGAGAGAAACGAAACTGTCTCGTCTCCAAGTGTTTGCCTTGAAGGAGTACCTCAGTAAGTAATGGGAAAGCTCTGGTAGTTCTCAAACTCGTATTTAAAAGGTGTTTATTTCAAATTGCATGTGATGGCTCACCTTACAAAACCAAAGTTGTTTGACAACCAAAGTGTGTTGATCACTTTGTGAAGAAATAACAGAAGTTTAAGAAGAAACTTTGTATTATATCCATGATTATGTGTCAGATAATGGAAAAGAGAACACTGAATTAGTGTTGGTGGTTGTTACATGAATACTCTGAATTTTTGAGCATAGTGTTGAAATAATTCTATGCAATTCTGTGATGATTTCCCCAAAATCCTTTACTGCTGGATATGCCTTCTACAAAAATAAGAGTTCTGGTTTGGGCTTTTCAGCTTTTTAAATTTTTATTCTTTCTTTGAAAAGTCTGAAGCAGCAGAGGAAAACTATGCATTGGACATTTGTTAGATTTATCATGGTGCCTTATTCATAACAAAAACTTGAAAGGTCATCCTCCGTAGATTTTCATGACTTTGCAGAGAAGTACATTTGAGTGTCCTGATTTTTTTGCATTTTAAGTCCATTGCTTAAAGAGACTCAATTGAAAGAAAAAATGTTTCAGAGAGATTGGCTGGCTTATTGAAAATGGCATGTTCTGGAGATAATTTAAGTGTATTATCATTAGCAGAATAACGGCTTAAGAAAATAAGATTTCTGTGAGCAGTCTTGTCTCCCGCCCCACACGCCCTACTAACTTAGTGTCATTCTCAGATTCCTGTCTGATTCAACCCTGAGGCTGAGCCTGCTCTATAGCTTGTGTTTTAGTCTCTTTTGAGTGGGTCACTCATTTCCGTTAAGAGACTGAGTAGGAGCAGTTGGGATTCACTGACTGCCCTAAATCATACCAGAATTTCCTGACCCTGACCCTTGATATTCTGACCAAAGAGACCAGAATAGGCTATCAGTTATGCTGGAGCCACACTCCTGCAACAGCAGTAAAAACGGGTGGGTGGGAGGCTCTGCAGACTGGAGCCCTTCACTTTTATTCTCAGCAAGTCCAGATGTTTGTCTCTGGGGGATTCAAACCTGGATATACTCAGAAATGCATATATCCAGAAGTTAAAGGACTGTAAAAACATGATTCACATGTGACTTCAGCTATTCTCACTGCTGTTTTTTCACTTGTCTGTGGAATAAACCACCCATGCCTTTCTTACTGGTACAATAGTAAGTGTCAAGGTAACTTACTTGCATTACTGGTTTTGGGTGGGGATTTTCTTGTTTAATTGTTTTTTAGTAGGCTCCAATTGTTCTTTGTTACTTAGCGGGAGCAGTACCTTTTCTTTTTTCTTTTACAGAGAAAAAGGCATTGACCAAGCAGCCTGCAGTTATTTCTACCAATGAGTTTAAAAGCTTATTAAAACTTACAAGAGAATGTTTTTTGGACCTGTGCAGCACTAGTCTTCCTAAACCTGTTCTACAGAAGGTCTCCAATAAAACCAGGTCATGCACTGTGACTTGCAGTAAGTATTTTTATTTACAAAATATGCTGTTTATTTTCTTTGGATGTTTTTTCATACTGGTCGTCAGTCTTTTACTGAAAGGAGTAAAGTCTTTTTACCGAAAGAGGAAAACATGGAAGGAAAAGTAAAGTAGCTTTCTAGGCTTATTTTGCAAAACCATGCAAATTACCCATGCAACACGTATTTCCTTTTGTTCCTTGACAAAAAAAAATGTCCAGAAAACATTTCTGATTGCATCACCAGATAGATTTTTGTTTTATTTATGTACTTTTAGAGATCTGCACTGAGGAATATCTATATATGAAGGACTGTATATATATATTTCTTTAAGGAATAAGATTCTTTATGAAGGTTCACCCCACATGTATTTCTTGCAGAGCCTGATTTAATAGAGTCAAATCCATTGGAGTGGCCAGAAAGACATGTACTTCAGAATCTGGAAAACTTTGAAAAAAACAAACAAAAAATGAGGTAATGATGAAATACTGTAGATTTTCTTTGGAGTAGCCATTGAACATTACTGTAGAGGAACTTTATATGTTGATAACCATTGTGTAAACTGTTTTCAAATATATTGATAATATTTCAAAGAAAATATTGCTTAAGGCTAAAACTTTTTTTCTGTCAATTTCTAAAGGTGTATTTTCTTGGTATTTAAAGAAGTACTGTTTTGATTTTTATTGACTATATGCAACTGAAAGCTAGCTAAAAGCAGAATAGTTCTAAAACTGAATTACCAAAATGGCACTTCTAGAAAATTGCCGTGGTAGGAAAACATACAAAAGCTTTTCTTTCTCCCATCATGCCCTAAATAATAGAGATAATTTAGCAGTTTTTGTCAACGTGTAAAATGTGTTCTAATCTCCTCATTTGTCCTAAATAGTCAGTACTTAATATCATATATCAAGTAATTTTAAGGTCGAAGGGCCTGTTGGTTTTATGTTTGAAATTTATATTTAGTTATGTTTTTCCTTCAGTGCTGTTCAAATGAAACCAGTAGATCATTGTGTCACTTAATACAGCCTGTTGATTTCAGTTTAGCTCTCACTTTATGTAAGACTTGTCAAGGAAGGTTTAGGTTGGATATTAGAAAAAGGTTCTTCACCCAGAGGGTGTTTGGGCACTGGAACAGCTCCCCAAGGAAGTGGTCACAGCACCAAACCTGGCAGAGCTCAAGAAGTGTTTCCACAATGCTCTCAGGCAAATGGTGTGACTCGTGGGGATGGTGCTGTGCAGGGCCAGGAGTTGGACTTGATGATCCTTCTGGTCACTTCCAACTCAGCTTATTTTGTGACTTAATGGTCTTTGGTGGTGTTAATGTTCTTGCTGACAGACCTGTAGAGCCAAGTGTCCAACTGTCCTTTTCTGAGTCACTTCCATCCCGTTTCTCTCTTTCAAGTACCATAGTTGGCCATGGCTTAGATTGGAGTTCTGCATGTGAGAAATTCTTACATTAGGTATCTGCTTTCTCATGGGTGGTATTATTATAATTATTATTATTATTATTACTGGCTTTTCTTTCTCAAACAGGCAAAGTTCTTCCTTTTAATTAGCTGTCGAAAAGCTTCCTGAAGGACCTTTCTGTTACATAGTCAGTGTTTATTTCATTGCTCATAATCTGAACTGATTGTCTTTGTTATCCTGCATCAGGGCACAACATGTTGCTTAACAGTAGAACAGAGAGAACTTTCATATACTTGATTGAAGACACTAAAAAAAGAGTGGAGGGTTGCATGCAGTAGTGGCTTTATGGTTCCTTTCCTGTATATCATATTTTTTTTTTTTTTAAATGAGAACCAATTTTTGGTCCTACAATAGATAAAAGGGGTGAATAATCTTCTTCCCATGTTGTATTTCATAACCAAGCTCTAAATTCTTGAAGAAATTTCTTTCTTCAGTAGAATGTTAGAGAATTTGCACCAATTATCATGTTCTTTATCATGAACATTTGTGTGAATGTTCTCAAGGAGCAACCTTGTTCATTTTACTTTGGTACTAGTTTAATTGCTCTAGAGTAGCAATGATTTCATTTCTTTTTAAATACCATGAGTTTATTAAAAAAAATTTAAAAAAATATCTTAGATTGGCCTTTGCTTGCTTCCTTTTTTCCAGAGTTCCTCTGTTTGCACATTCATCTGAGCAATTGCTGGGACATAAAGACAGCCAGCGGGAGTCCCTGACCTTGCTCGATGCTAAAGAGCTGCTGAAGTATTTCACCCCAGAAGGGCTGCCCGTGGGGGATCTCCAGCCACTCCAAGTTCCCAAGCGGTATGATCAGCGTGTTAAAGCCACTGAAGACCACACTCAGAGCTGATGTAGGGGGATGTAAATAAGGGTGGAATGAGAGTCACAGAATGGTGTAACTGGATTTGAGTCTATAACCTGGAACATCCTTGCATCACATGCCTGCCAGTGAAATCAACTGTTTTGGTCTCCAGTCAGTCTTTCTATTTAGTTCTTTCAGAATCTGAAATGGCTGAAGATGACAATGTTGGTCCTAGGCATTTAAATAACAAGGTAATCACCTGAAGCACAAACATGTGCTGGTAGAGCCCTGCCAAGCTGCTGCTGCCCTGTGTCCATTTCCAAAGGAGTATTTCTAGCAAAGCAGAAGCTATTGTGGCAGAGCATTAATTTTATTGGCGTGATTTCTTTCAGTGCAGGGGAGTCTAGGTGGGAAGACAAAGTAAGAAAAGGCAATAGCTGAGCCTGTTCAACTGTGTTTGTCTCCTATCATGCTTTCAATGTGGTAAAGTGCTTCTTAAAGGAAGCTTATCTGCTCTGGTGGCTTTGCAAGTATTCATTCTTAGGGTGTCTGCTGGTAAGTATTAGTGTGTTAACCACTGCTTTTTCAGCAGGAAGATAGATACATGGAGTTACTGGAGTAATTTTCAGGCTCTGAACATCTGTTAGAGTTAAGGCCAGACCCTGCAAGAGTCAGTGTTTGTAGAAAGAGAGCCTATACTATTTGTGCAGTGTGTCACGGACTGCTAGGTAAGCAAAAGTCTTTGCAGTCACTACAGTTATATTTGTTGACCTTTTTAATATTGAATAATAGAATCTACAATGCAATTATTTGATACAGCCCTTGATCCTTTTTCAGACTTCATTATATGTAATGGGAGTGCTTGTGAGAGGGAAAGGTTCTGTAGTATTTTGGATTTTCTATAGGATTTTTGAGACTTCTGTAAAATAGTTACTGAAGTTTTGAAACTAACCTAGTATGTTCTGAGCAGAGAATTCAAGCATGTTAGAAAATAGGCAGTAAAGATTTAGAATCTCCTACTGAGTTGTTAATGAGTGCAGAAGATTTAGAATTTTGGCTAAAATATTTTCCTTCCAACTAGTTGTGTGGGAAAGAAGGGAATAATTTTTCACTACAAAGATCTATTTTTTTAGCCTTTGATTTTTTTCAAAGCCTCCAGAGAAGCGCTATAGCATGGAATACCTTGAGTGTCTTGAATGATTTGCTTTGAGCTACAGATGAGTGAGATCTGGATTTGAATTGAGTCCAGCAGAACACTATACTCCGAGCTGCTTGCTCCCCTAGCAGATGCTCTGACTAAGTTCTCTGGAATAACGAGGAGCTTTGCACAGTAGGTGATCAAGAACAGTGAATAGAGACCCAAGGATTTTCCTGACCAACAGAAGGATTGAAGAGATTTTGAGAAAGACTGGTGAATTAAAGGCATGTTCACTTGTTTTCCATGTTTGAGCTTAGATAGAAGTTTGATAGATTACAGTTTTGGCTGACAGTCTTTCCAAATTATCATCTTACTAGATGTTTTTCTCAGATTATTCCAGTGGAAATGGTGCAGAGGCAGTCTATATGAATATAATTTGAAGCAATATGTAAATTTCAAATTCTGTTATGTTTTGCCTTTGTCTCTTTCCTCCTTTAGAGACAAATGTCAGGGTATGTTGAGATCTGACAGCAAGATCTTTCTATCTGCCTTGCTATGGCTTATTCTGTTGAAATACCTTCAAATAAATACACTCATATGATTTAGCTGCAGAGAGTTACTAGCTGGAATTGAAATATCCCAGGAGACAAGCCATTAGTTCTGAAGTCTGGGAAAGATGAGTATTAGGTGAGGCAACAACTTGAAGCTAAAGGGAAGGAATTCACTACTTACAGTGCATGATTGAGAAATAGGAGGTCAGTTCCCAGTTCCTCTCAGTTCATTCTACTACTCAGGTGTCCCATTGTGAAATGGAGTGATATTTGCCTGGTTTTATTGGTAAATTATTTGGAACAGTGATCTGAACTGTCTAAGAGCTTCTGTAACAATAATATCTTAGTAGGAATTAGTTGAACTTATACAGATTTAATTTTCCATTGATGCTTTATCCTAGGGGCTTAGCTGCAAGGCATGCTGGTTTGGTCTTCCTATGTCAAGGCATTTGTTTCTGATTTCTGGAAGTATAATTTATCCTGGCAGTAACTGGTTAAAATAGATCTGTATTTTTCTCCTTTCAGTGAAAATGCATTTCTTTTGACACCAGAGCTTACTCCTCAAAAACTCAGAGGTCTGCCTTTTGAAAAAGCAGCTGGATGCCATTATCATGGACTTGAGTAAGTTTCCTGGCTTCTTTTCCCAGACTTTTAGTTTCCAGTCTAGGTATAATTAGAGACGTTTCAAGCAACATGTTAAGGGTATGTTAATTATGGAAGATTTTATGTATCGTTTTCCTTTGCTGGGACAACTGCACCTCTCCCTTTCTTACCTTTGTTTTAGTCACTGGTTTAGATTGCAGTATTCCTGCCTTGATGGTAATGTAGAAACATTGAAGGGTTTTTTTTCTCACTTGTACTGCTGTATCTATTCTCAGTGTCTCTGAAAATTTTAATTCAGAACTAAAAATGGCAAGGGAAGTAGGGTTCATTAGTACATATCAAATTCCAAGGGGAGCACATGCTTTCAGTGCATACATAGTTTCTGCTTTGATATTTAATTGTAGACACTTTCAGACTAATAGTCAAAAGGTTTATGAGACCTGCTGTGATGTTACCTATATGTTCAGGGAACCTGAAAAAACCAGCAGGCAAGTGTTAGTGGTAACAATGTTCAAAAGGATCCATATGGTGAGGACTGTTAATCCCAGCCAGCCAGCAATAGTTATTTGTCAAAGCAAACAAATGGGCAAACTGTCAAATAATGTAGCTGTACAGTTTAGAAAAATACAAATATTAACATTGGGGAGAAAAGGAAAAAAACTATAGAAATGCTGGGGTAGATAATTAAGCATAAATCTTCCATGTAGAAAGTCTTAGTCTCAGTGCAGTATATATTAAGAAATGCAATGGATACCAAGCATAGTCAGTTCAGTCTTTGTGCAAACTTCTCCTGCCTCCTAAAATCATATTATCAGAATGTGACTAACAATGCTGCTAGTATTTTTTTCCTATCAATTTTACAAATAGTTTGGCTAAGCCTGTGTTTAATATCTGGTAATTTCAGCCAGGTTCTCTAGGGCAGTGAAGCACTCCTATCTCTTTAGTTATGTCTTTTTCTGAATGGTAACTCATGAGCCTGTTAGCCTTTTTAGCTTTGTAATAAGTGGCACAGAGAGGCAGCTGAGTAGATAAGAGAAATGCATATGGTAGGTGTGGGAAGAAACCACTTGTCTGTTGTCTTCTGCTACGTGGTATCTTGCTGCCCTGTCTGACCTCAGCAAAGAGTGTGCCTGAGATTTCACATTAGGCACAGCACAGCTTGTGCTGCCTCTTCTCCTAGCAGAGTAAGACAGGGAGGCCTGAGTATTGTGGAGAGGAGGAAGATTGTGGCATTTTAATATTGCAGGGGCAATGTGCTTGGCAGTGTGGTAGGCAAGCAGTAGAGTGAGAGGTAGCTGTATGACCAGGACATATTGTAGCAAGAGTGTCGTGGTTATGGGGCAGATGTGTTTGGTACTATGCAGTTTTCATCTGCCCAGTTGCTGTATTTGTATTTGGAGGTAAAGTCTTGTCAGTAAAACAAGGAGTAGCAGTTATCATAGAATGGTCTGAGTTGGAAGGGACCTCAAAGATCATCTAGTTGCAGCCTCCATGCCGTGGGCAGGGACACCAGGATCCCACATCTTTCTCCCCAGAGCTGCTCTTTATTCATTTTTCACTCAGCCTGTATTTGTGCTGGCATTGCCCTTGCCCAGGTGAAGGACCTTGCACTTGGCCATGTTGAACCTTGTAGGATTTGCACAGGGCCACTTTTCAAGCTTCTGGATGGGATCCTTTCCCTCCAGTGTTGACCATGCCACAGAGCTTGGTGTCAATGGCAAACTGCTTTCCTGGAGTCCAGGGGTGAGCTTACTGTGTGCTCTCCCTGCTGCCCTGAAGATCTCAAACTCCACTATTTAATGGTCACTGCAGCCAAGGCTGCTCTTGAGTTTCACATTCCCCACCACCCCCTCCTTGCTGGTGGGCACAAGGTCCTACATAACATCTCACCTGACTCAGAGAAGGAAGTCACCAGTGCATTTCAGGAACCTCCTGGATTGCCTCTGGCCTATGTATTGGTCCTCCAACAGGTTACTGGGGTGGCTGAAGTCCCTCATAAAGACTAGGACATGTGAACGTGAGGCTGTTCCTATTTATGATTAAATCAAATTTTTGGTGTAATGAACATGTGCCAGACACTTAAATTCTCTGTTGCAAAGAGAAAGCAATTGCCATTAAAGCAGTGAGTAAAATGGCAATTTAACTTCTAAAGTTAAATAGATTTGGATGTTAAATAGATTTTGGACTACTCAGGGGACTGAGAATATAAATAAGAAAAATTAAATACAATGAAATTTTTAAGTTAAGAGAACTTACTCTCTTATCAGATAATGAATTTGTGTCTAGTGGAAAGTCTTCCTCAACTGTAGAAATGGATTCATCAGCCAGTTATTAGAAAAATTAATTCTCCCTGAGTATGAAAATACTCTGAAGAAAGTGGAAGCATCAGATCTAGCAATTTAGCATGACTCCATGTTAAGAGATAAAAGTAAAGAATGTGTCTGGTGCCTAAGAGTAGGAAACTTTGCTGAGCAGTTTGAAGGGTGGGCTGAGCAATAGCTCAGAGTGCTCAGAACAATTTGTAACAAAAAGGCTGACATAATACAGGATTTACTGTTACACTTCCCTGCAGTACAGGTAATGTAAGTTACTGGGTGATGAAACACTGTTCTCTTGCAGGGAATCCTGGAAATCAAAAACCCCAGATAAAAATTAGTTAAGATGCATTTTGTGTTACCTCGTGTGTATGTTTCACTGCGTTAGCACGGTTCATTTGTTATCTTTCAGCCCCACTGTAGTTAATACAGTTTGTTCTGTTGATTTGGTTGATTAAACCACTTATTCATTGTAGTCAGTAGGAAGCTTGTGCTTGTTCAGTGATACTTTTTTTGTATTTTTAGTACTTAAAAAATGTGAATCTCTCATACAGCAGTGTTTATCTTAGACAAAGCTAAAAGGTGCATTTCAAAGAGTTTGTTCAAGGAAAAAATTCTGCTAATGTCCATGGAAATCCTACAAGAACACAGGGTAAAGAGTTACAAATAGTATATGATTCAGCATTTTTGTTGGAGTTGGACTTAAGTATAGCAAAATCCATCAGGCAAGTATTAACTTACTGAGCTGTTAAAAGTTGTCTTTCAGAACAGTACACCAGTTCAAAAGAAAAAAAAAACGTTTTGGAGTTCACATGACTGTCAAAAGTAAGTTTTTCTGATTGTCGTAAAGCAGAGACTTTCTCTCACAGGTTTCTCACCCAATTTCAATTTTAGGTATTGTCTAGATAACAGAAGAGCCTTGGAGAGAGATGTGGGATATGCTGAACTTCAAACTCGTCTTATTCGCTATGAAACTCAGACTACTTGCACCAAAGAGTGCTGCCCTGTGCCACTTGTCTTGAGTCCTCTCCCATCTCCTGCAGTCTTGTCAGAGCCTGGAAGTGTCCCTGATGGAGAGTCTTTACAAAGTGAACTCAAAACAGAGACATCAAGGCTGAAACGCAGATCAAAAGACCTGGACTGCTTTTATCCCAAGAAAAGGTAATGCACTGAGTAAAATGAATCTTTAGCATGAAATGTTTCAGTAGTCTCTTGTGAACTGCATCTTTTCTTTCATCTCAAAATGTTTTAGTGAAGCTATCTAGACAAATGTTCTAGTTGTTTAATCCTCTTCTGTAGGTTCTTTTTTTTTCTCAAGTGTGATCTCTTATCAATGGCATTAGATTAATCAAAACCATGTGGCACAGGCACACTTTATTTAACAGATTTGGGGTTATATCTTGCAAAGTCTCAAGTGCCTTTGAAAAGATGACTGATAGCCCCATCTAGGACTGAAACAGTCAGTGCTGCTGCACTACGAATAAACAACTAGAGGTTTAGAAAGCCAAGGATTGTACAAACAGAATAATTGAATTTCTAATCCAAAGGACTGCTGGCATAAGATGACCTACCAAAATTCAATCTTATTGTCAGTCTTGTTTATTAAAGTCTTTTCTGGAAGTTTAGTTTTTAAGATTTCCCTTTGTGCCTTGTCCTCACTCTGATGATGCAAACTCTGTCAGTTAAAAATAACTGCTATGTAACACTATATGCAAATTCACTTTTTACTGTAATACTTCACTTATTCCTTATTTCCAGTTTGATACCCTTTGCAATCCAATCACAATGAGCCTTTAACAGAGGTCTGGTTTTAGAAATATGTATATCTTTTGTAGCTTACTGAATAGTTAAAAAAGAAGATGTGATTGTTCTTAACATTTCGTAAATTGTAGTTTGGAATTACTAACGCTCTTACAGTTGAAGGATCAAGGATTACAGTGTTTCCATAGAATTATAATGCCCAACTTCCTGTAGCATGAGTTGTGACATTCCTATAGGGCCAAAAGAAATTAGATAGTTTCAAGAAATTTTTTCTCATCCTAAGAATGGAGGCCAATTCTCTTCCAAATAGTTTTATTTTCTTAGTTACCTGATTTCTTCAATTTGTTTCTAGACTTTTTTAATCAGAGGTGCAGTGGGTCTACATATCAGAGCCCAATCCAGTCAGCAGAGTGTTCTTCTAATACAAAAATTTTTACAGAACAGAATCCTGTCTTCCTGGCTGCTGTTTTCAGATGTTGTTGGCAAGAATGCTCAGTACTTACTGCTCCAAAGCAGCAGCCTCTACAGCAGAAACAATGGCACTAAAAGAGTTGGTACAAAACCCAGAAGTTTTTCTAATTGGGTTTTTTTACTATTCTTTCTAGGCTAACCAAATCTGAGAGTACAGACTCCCTCCTGTCTCAGGCAAGCGGAAGCAGCAGGAGTCACTGTGCAGTTGCTGTGACGAGGAAGCGCTCTGAGAGATCGGTTTCTGTGGCTGCAGTGCCATCAAAACAGCCCGGCCAAGCCCACGGAGCAACCAGCAGGGCTGGCTCAGCTGCAGAGCCTGAGCCCTCAAAGCCAGAGAAGGAATCGAGATCCCAGAAACACACGAGGGTAAGGATCTATCTTGTTCTCTTAGTTAAACAGCTGCTTCTTCACTTCTTTCCATGGGACTTGATTTTTAAAAAAAATTTAACTCAAGGTGAACTATCTTCATCTGTATTTGTTATTAAATTTCATTCTGTTCGCTTGTGTAAGTGAATCCTGAAGGCGCTGAGGAGAGTGCTGCAGAAGCAAAGAATGGAAAAGTGTGTAAAGGAGATTTTATCATGCCCAGGGAATTAAGGCTGAGAGAGATAACAATGAGGAGTGAAAAAGGTGGAAATGAATATCAATGAATAGGAGTTATGAAATATAGAAGATTAATATAAAACCTAAAGGCACTAAAGAGATACCTGTGCTGGAAGGGTCGAAGGCATTGTGGAGGAACAGACTATTCTGAGAATAAAGAGATTCTAGTAGTTCTATAAATCCATTACTTGAGATAGCAGTTAAATAATTTGGTGGAATAATGTTTAATTAATAGCTATATATATTAGGAATGCCTCTTCTAAAATACAGTACACAAAACTGTTTCTGGCTTGGTGATACTAATTTTAAATTAATCCCAGGGTACAAGGAGAACACTGCAAGAATGTTAATGTTGTACTGTCAAAGGCAAGTTGGAATGGTCCAAGGAAGCATAAATTAGTGTGATTCATTCAGACCATCAGTAGAGTTTAAACATCTCTGATGTAAAGAATATCAGAAGAAATTTTCTAATAGGAATTTAGTGCCAGATTTTTTAAAATTTTTTTAATATGGATGCATCAAACAAGAGAATATCAGTATAGCAAAAAGTGATCTTCTCATGTATATTATTTTGGAGAAGAAAAAACCCAAGATAATATTGACTTCTTTTTTATCTTCCAAGCTCCATGTGAATGTTCAGTGATCCTTTACATTGCCTTGACATGTAAACATTTTCTTAATTTTTTTAAATGAAGGAAGTGGAAATAGATTGTTAAATTACTCTGCTCAAAACAGGCAGTGGGCTGATCACATTTGGCAATGGATTAAAGACAGAGGCAAGATCACAAAAGATCAGGTTTTCTGTTTTGGGCTTTTTCGCTTCCCTTGGACAAGTTTTCATGTCAATAGTTGGGATGAACTTCTGAGTGTGTTTCTACTGTTTCCAAGATGCTGAAGGAGGTGGTTGCTAAGACTCTTCAAAAACATGGAATTGCAGAGGATCACAAGTGCTTTGCATCATGCAGCCAGCGTCTATTTGAGATATCAAAGTTCTACTTAAAGGTAACTAGAAGACGCACAGTTTTTTATTCTTAGTTAAGTTAAGCCACTCCTGAATAAAACTTGAGATAACGTGGGATATTCCGAGTTGATTAAGCTGATGTTTCCCAGTGGTGTGTTAGTAATATGGAGATTGTGTGGAGGAACCTTTGGACTTGTTGTCAAATGCAGAAGGTAGTTTGACAATATATTTTAGTGGGGTTTTGCTTGTTTTTAAACCTTCTGAAGCAGTAGCCTTTTATGTGAAATAACATGCTAAAGCGCATGGGTCTGTTAGGTCAGGTCACACTTAGAGCTGCAACAGCTAAGGAAGCAATAGAGTATCTCCCAGCTGTAGCTGTGACAGCTCAGCTTGTCCCTTGTTCTAAGGTTGTTGGCTCAATAAGTAGCTTACAGAACTGACTCAGAAATTGCAGTTCCCTGACATGATGTACACTATTATCTAACACATACTGGCTCAGCAGCACCCTGTAGAATTGCATCAACCTCCTGTTTAGGGGGAGATGAGGATTCTTTCCACAATACCTAGGAGACTGTGAGTCAATGCTGAAGCTCATGCTGAAGCAAATGTTACTTGGACTGAGCACAAAATCGAGTTAATTATGGTAAGGGGTGATTAAAAGCTACTGCTCACAAGCTGAGCTGCTGTTCTGTTCATTTGCATGTGTTTAACCTACCACCATGGGTGAACCAGCTTAGTTTAGTCAACTTCACTAAGGGTGCTTTAAGCTAAATGGAAGTTGAACAGGACTGGATGCTTACACAGACAATCAGAACATCTTGCTGATAAGCACCAACTTCTTAAATATTTGGAACACAGTTGTGCAGTCATTCTGTAAGTGCTCCCGAAATCTCCCTGAAATACGCCCTGAAGGAAGATCTCCTAATCCAAAATCAGGAAGGGCTGCATGTAGGGATGTGTGAGTAGGGCAAATCAGGGTTCGTGGTTCCATTCCAAGTAGAAAAAGAAAAGGAAGAATATGGCAGTGATCCTGTCCTTTCTAAAGAGAAGTGTTACAAGATTTTGTTCTCCTGAACTGTCTTGCAGCTGTAAGTCTGTGGGAGCTCTTTGAATCTTTTTGTTTGCCGTATAATTCAAAAGCATGGTAACATAGGTATCATTTTCCTCTGGAGACAAGTAGTAAATGAATTTTCTTTCTCTTCAGGCAGAGTTTGGTTCTTATTTTGTTTAAAAGAGTAGATTAGGTTGAACTCATTAGATGGACTGCAAAATAGAAAAGCCATTCTAGATTTTTCCCTTTTCTGCACTGATTTTCTTTTCTGATGTCCACTTCTGTGTTCTTTGCCAGAACTCTGTATTGCAGTGTAAGCTCACAGCTGATTTCCGTGTTTATATAGAAATAGGATTTCAGTCAAGACTGTAAGAACTTTGAATATCATTGAAGAAAAAATAGTTCTGGAAATTGTGCAGAAATGTGCGGAAGGTTAGGAAGACTCAGTCATAATTGAGTACTAGGTTTGGACTGCTGTAAGGAAACCTGCAACCCATTGGAATAGATTTAATTTATTTTCCTTTTTTTTATTAAAAAAGCAAAGTCAAATAATTCTTCTGTTGTTCTGAACAAGGAGATAAGTATAACACCGCCCTGGTTATTAGGGCTCTTACAACCCAAATTAGAGTGATCATACGAGTTTGCTGATTTCTGAGGCTTTTTGTTTCATATTTAGGATCTTAAAACTTCTAGAGGACTTCTTGATGAAATGAAGAAAACAGCAAATAGCAATGCTAAACAGGTAAGACCATGTGTTTATTTGTTCCTGTCATAGCCAAGGCTAAATGTTGCTGTGGCAGCTTGGCCGTAGGATGGTTTAGTCCACAGCTTTAAGAGATGAAGAAGTGAATTCCCTCGGCTATGAGCCTCGTTTCACTCTGATCTCACACAAACTCTCTCAGTCAGTAGTCTCAAGGCAAAATCTCTAGGTTTTGGATATTATTTTAGTTTCAGCTGCCGAGATGATGTGCCACAGTGAGAAATGGAAACGAAAACAATAAATGTTTCTACACCACTGAAACAAAAAAAAAAGAGAGATGAGATTTTTCTTTAATTAGGATCATTAAGGAATTCTTCTTTTCTTATGTTGAAGGAAATAATATTTCTTTGCAAAGATTAGGAAGTAATAAGCAGGTCTATAAAAGGAAATAAATTTTTTAAAAGAAGCAACGAAAATCAGTAATTTTAGGCTTGTGATTAACTGTAAGCGCAAGGGATATCAGGTGAGGTTATTTGTGTGCAACGTGAGACTTACATGAACAGCAGCACAGAGCACATGACAGAAGTAAAGTAACTCTGATTTAAATTCTGAGAAATACACTGATGTGACTCCATGATTTGGAAAAAAACGGAAAAAAGTGTCATGCATAATTACAGTACAGTTTTCATCATCATAACATAAATGGAAGAATTCGAACTGTGGTAGGCAAGTAATAGAACACACTCTCAAGAAAGCTGCTAGATCCCCACAGAATTTATTCTGTGAGAGCAGTATTTGCTGTGTTCTGTGCTGTATTCCTTTGTGGATTGCTTCGTATGGATGATAAGGTTTCAAAAACTATATGGGTTGTGATGTTTGGTGTTGAACTGGGCTATTGTGCTGATACACTGCTGCTCACCACCATCTTTGTCTGGGCAGAAAATTGGTAGTTTTGTGTATGTTTGCTCTTTGCAAAAAAGGCATGAAAATTGGTGTTCTCCTAAGCTGCTTCTTTCTCCCTGTATTAGAGAGTATTGAAATTACCTTACAAAAAATATAATTGCCAAGGACTAGTCAGTGGTCTGAACAACTGCCCTGTTTGGAAAGTGATCATGGTGGTGGATACAGCAGTGCACAAATTATCCTTTATTCTTTCTTCTCTGGCATTAGGAACTTTTAGTGCTGGAAGCATGAGCTGTTTGTCATTATGTGCACCTTGTTGCTGGTGTATGGAGAGAATGGGGTGAAGTATTTCAGTTCAGGGGTTCTAAAAATGCATTTTCCTAAAGACGAAGTATTCTGTAAGATTAAATCCAATTCTAGGGTAATGCTGTTTCCATTCAGTTTATTAACAGCACTTTCTCCTCTTGAATAGTTTGCTTTTAAATCCTGTTTAGTAAATATCAAATAGATGGTGACAAAGGACTAAAAAAAAGAATTGATAAAGCATGTGAGATGTTCTTAAGTTGCTTTCAAAACCAGGAGCTATGTAAATTCTTTGCTGTCTCATTTATTTGCCCAGGTGATTGAATGGGTTTTGGAGAAGACTGGCAAGTAGAGGCACTGTGTGGATTCTATTCACACCTTCCCAGGAGCTGTGGAGACAAAGCACTTCTGGCTAGAGTAGCATTGTGCTGCCTAATGCACACACAGATCTGCACACTGGGAGGACTTTGGTCAGTGTAATCATACAGACTCATTCTTCTAGCACAGCAGCAAGGTTGGAAACTTTTTATACGGAAAGTTTTTAATTTTTTTTAATTTCTAATGAAAAGAGGTATTTTATATGCGTATTTATTATGTTTGTTAAAAGCAATATAGCTTGACTTGGTTTATAATGCTTTGTTTATTTTTCAACCAGTGTATTTGGTTTTTATGTGAATAAAAAACCCCACATATTTAATTTTGATAACTATTACTTTTTGTGTGAAGACCTCTATTCTACTTATTACAGCTTGCTCTTGTGTAAACAGCTGTTTATAGCATTGGCCATTAACATTTTATACACTAATTAAGAACAGTTCCTATTCTGCAGGTGAAAACAAACAGAATTTGAATCATAATTATCTCTGTGTTGTAATATAAGGAAGAAAAAAAGCACGGCTTGAAACTTGATGCACGGTCCCATTAAAGAAAGTTTCATTGTTTTACAAGCTGAATTTTTGGTATAATTTCCTGCATGCTCTTTGTAAAACTCTTTAGAAAAATATCTAAGGAGAGGTCTGAGATTTCTTTTCCTGGAGGAGGAGAAAATCAAAGCAATAGTGGTAATGAGGATGGTGAGAGCTGGGAAAGAGCTGGTGTGCTATGCTGAAATGTAAGGGAAAAAGGAATTTCTATCTGTGTTGCAAACACAGTAAAATACTAAATTTGGCCTCAGATTGCTTAAGTCTCAGGCATGTACCTGGTTTATACTGATGTAATTATTCAAGTTAGTATTTTGTTGAGATGAGGAGTTCCTAGGAAAACAAATGTACTTTACAGCTTTCTGTATAGGGATTTCCTATTTATCATATAAACTAATGGGATTAAAATTTTAAGAGATGCAAGGCTATTGTTTTTTATATTCTTCTGGTAGGAAAACAGATTAAGCAATACAAATATAAATGAATGCAATGTCGTGAAAAAGTAATTGAACTAAACCACGTGGAGGTTAGACTTAATACTGTAAAATCTGTGCTTTCTCCAAAGACCCTTCCTGATTTTGTGACGTTATTTATTCTATTTTAATTCTATTTCATGTAAAGCCGAGCCCTAAGGAGGTTTTCATTGTCTAACAGGATCTTAAGTTTAAGTATTCTGTTCCTTTGTTCCCAAGTTTACCATTGTCCTGAACTCGACAAGACCTTTTCTAGGTGGGTGTGCACTTGGTTTAACTGCACTCTGAGCTGCAGTAGGAGAGCTCTGAAGTTGTTCTGCTGTGGCAGTGGGCTCTAGTGAGTACTGTGTGTGTCTAAGCCCAGGACAAACATAACTACTTCTAAGATGGATTACATTTGTCTGCAGCATGCCACACCTCCACAGCATCCCGGTTTCACTGATTTGGTGAAATAGAAATGCAAGAGAGGTATTTAAATAATCATTTAATAGGTGCACGCACAAAATTGCTCCAATGTACTGATTACTGTGTATAGCTCACATTTCTTTGCATTCAAGAGAGAAAACAAGAAAGTAATCAAAACATTAACCTTTCTTAACATCTTATAGTGAATCAAGAAAGTCTCTACTATCAAATAGAGAGAGAAAAGCTGTAAGCTATAGCCTTATCTCTTCAGCTTGAATGCTGATACTTTTGTCTGAATAGTAAAGCAAGCCACTGAAATTGTATTTTCTACTTAATTTTGGGAGGTTTATATATTCGTAATTAGAAAAACTTTGTAGTTAATAATTATACATAAGTTGATAAGCAAAAGTACAGAAACTCTACATTTCATTAAATCCTTGAGGCCAGCTGCCATGAGCAAAGAAAATACCTTCAGGAAAGTAATTAATACTTTGAACTGGTTTTCTTGTACTTCAAGTAGAACTCAATGGTTATTGTTTTAATTAATTCTGTAGACTCAAAGGCTGGCCTGAAATAATCAGCAGGAAAGCAGTTAGGGAAGCATAAGCATTTTGATGTATTGGTGTTTTGCACAATTCCCAGTGCAGAACTAATACACTGCTACCCATGTCTCATTTGCTCTTTCTGTCGGTGGCTCTTTAGGGCAAGTGGTAGCTGGTTTATTATTGTGGCTTAATAACACTGTGCCCCATTTGAGCTGTGATAACTGTCCCTGTCCATGCTCTTAACCTACAAAAAAGCAGGCACAATAATGTGACCTGGTCCACTGTAATAGCACTAAACCAAATTGTTTTACATCTGTTGTAGTTCCAAAACCCCACACTGAGAGTTTCTGCAGCTCAGCTGATGTGCTGTAACTTAGGAGATGCAGAAGGTAACAACATCACCCTTTGCCTCTGAACTTCAGATTATTTTCTTGTTTGTGGCTGCTGAACCCCAAATCCAGTCTGCCTTATGCAGATTTTGGGCACTTGCTTTCATGTTTTTGCAAGTCAGGATGTAAGTCATATTCACCAGTACACATTTCTGGTTTACCTGTAATCCATCCATCCTATATAATACGCACATAACATAACAAAGCATTGTATAATAACATTATGTATTATATGTAGAAGCACATCATCCATCCATGATATGTGCTTATATTCCCCACAGGATTGGGGTAAGACAGCACTGATGTGGTTGCAATTACTTCGTGACATGATTACTTGTAATAGTACAGCAATTACATGATGAATATCACTGGGCTACCACAGAATTTAGCTTGGGTACTAATGCTTGTCCAAATTCACAAACGTTTTTGTCCCAATTCACAGTTCTCCCTTGGAATTTGTTTTCTAAATTTGTTTTCTAATGCCTCTAATTATTTACACAAGCATGGAAATTCCGATGAAGGAAAAAAAATGAAAAGCTAATCCCATGTGGGAAAAGCAGGTGATTATGTTCAACAAGAGGTTATCATCTTTGTTAAATATTTAAAATGTTTTTCCCCTCATTCTTTTAAATTAAACTTTTGCCCTGGTTAATCTGAGGGTTCACTTGGAGCAAGCAGGCTGAGTTTCTCAAAATTTTACAAACATATTATTAATATCTGCTCTTTAAAATCGAAGTCACCACTGAATTCAAAAGTGTCCATAATATACACAGTAAAGTGTGTATATATATATATTAGTATGTAATATATACTGTATTAATGGTCTCTCTATATAGCAAATAGAGTCAGTAAACAGCTAGTTATCAATCTGCCAGTTTGACTTTTATGGAAAATAACATAAATTTAGAAATCAATGATAGTGTAACGATCTGGAGCACATCATTTCTTTAGGCTCTGATTCTGTTTCCACTGAAACCAAAGAAGGTCAAATTAACTTTTAAGCATGGGTTAGAGGACACTGAGAATGCTTTCAGATGGAAATCAGATCAATCTCCCCTTCAAATCAGCTGGGCTTCCCAATGCAAAGAGCTGGATGGAGTGTGCTGCCATGTCCTGTGGGAGGAAGGAATTCTAACATTCTGCAGAAAGAAAACACTTGTTATTTGCAAAAGATCAATTCTCATAGTGTTCATGGTGGTGATTTGCTTGGTAGCATGTCAAGAGCTGTGTTCTGATTTCTAAAGTACCTTAGGAGAGATGTCGGTTCCATTTGAATGGTAGGACTATTAGAAACACCAGTAGGATTCCCTGAACACAATCAGATCAGCTTTATTTTTTTTTTTAAACAAACACATTAGATCACATTTTTTCAATAATGTTTTTGTTCCAATATGTATCCAAATCTTTCTCATGGTGAAGCTGCTATACAAACTTTCTGATAAGACCATTCCATTTATAGTCATTATTTTGTGAAAAGAATGGAACTCTGGAATACCCCTTTTAAGATTTCCATGAGGCTCTTCTGTCATAACTTGGGTCAGACTGAAAGAACAGGCTTAAATTCCCACAGTTAGCTTTTCTATTTGGGCCACTAAGTTAAGAATTAAAGCAAAGGAGAAAAAAAATCTATTTTCCCATAATCATTCATAAGAGAAAAAAGGCACATGTTGGCCTCAGTCCTTGAATATAGAAGCTTGAGCAGAAATTTCTGCTTTTTCTTTTTTTTTTAATAAGTCTTCTGTTACCACCTAGTCCAGTATAAGCCACAGAGAAAGCATTGCAACTTCAGCAGAGATGTCTGAATGACCTGCCCTGAAAAATCCCTGTGGCATTTCATATTTTTTTTTAAATCTTAAGTTTTTACGTCATTCCGCCAATGCAATTAACAAGCTCTCTCAAGTAACAGAATTCTTAACAGAAGCACTGAAGTTTAAATGCATTTCTCCCAGCCCAAAACCAAAGGACAGCCTTCCAGATAGTTTGTCTGGATACAAAGTAAGCTCACCTCACAAAAATCCAATAAATGACTTTATTAAATATATTCTTTTCCTCTAAAATATAAATATTCACTATACTCTTATAAATGTGGAGTAGGTTCATATTTCATTTATCTATCCCATCCAAATATCAATCAGTCCAAAATCTGAAAATGAAGAAATAGCATCTGTAATTATCATTATTTTTTTCTATAAATATATATAATATGAATTTTCTTTGCAAACTGCTTAGTTATTCACTTAGACTTCATATAGTATTGAGCACCTTAGATTACATTTTGTGTCATTTAATTGTTGGCACTAATATAGGAATTTGTAATATTTACAATGCACATACATGTTAGGTATAACATTCCAGTGATTTGTAAATGTTGAAAGGAATAAGGAAATAGTGCAGTATAGTTCACATATGTATTTAACCTACCCCCCAGACTGCAAGTTTTCACTTTAACCTCTTTTTATAGGAGCCTGTCTCCAAATTTGTAAGTTATACTTTGGAACAGCAATAACAATGTCCTGAACTGGTTTTTAAGGGCTTCACACAACAGTTTCCTTGATAAGGTGACATGAGCTCCTCCTCAGAGTCCTGTCCCCCTGCGTACCGACTGCTCTCAGCTTCTCAGATCTCTCCTAGAAGCTTCCAAGCCCAAGCAATCCCAAGTAACTGCCACAGAAAGTTGTGTGAATGGCAGTGGTCACTGAATGAGTAATGTCCATCTGGAAATTACGGGTAAGTTACGTCACATGGTACCTCCTACCTTGGTAATTTACATGAGGAATTAATTTTTAAGTGCAAGTACCATGACAATAAAACCAAAGTGCAGAGCTGGATGGATCCCTCCCTGGCATGCCTGTGACTGGTGAGAGGTGCTGGGAGTGGGGCTGCTCTTCCAATGGGGCACTGAGCTGTTCTACAGTGATTATTTTCTCTATTTATGAATTCAGACCATCATCGTAATATTTCAATTGGTTTTGATGATTAAGATACCTATGGAAATCACCATGTTCTTATGCTGTGAATAGACAGCATGACTTATACTTAACTCTCAAACTTAGTTTAAAAACAACATGGAAACCAAAACGTGTTTTCAATTTTCCCCTTTGCCAGCCAAGTGATGCTAAGTTGAAATTTATGTGCTTTCTCAGGAATAAAAGAAATGTTGTAATATGAAAACTGAACATCCACAAACACTGAATATATTATTACCTGTACATTACTGTATATTACTTCCTGTCCTTCAAAGTGTGAATTTAGGGCAAAACTCTAAAAGCAGACAAAACCCCACCCCTGTGTGAAGCTGTCCTTTTTACAAAGGAAGAACAACATAAGTAGCTTCCCTGCTTTGCTTCTTCCTATTCCCACCAGATCACATGATGGGAAGTTTATTGCTTCCAGGTGCAAGCTGTGTGTATCATCTCTGGTGCTGAAGGTCAGTGTTCCTGCCTGCTCTGTGCTGCTCAAGTAGCTGTGAACAAGGCTGAAACTCAGTGAATCATGTTTCGAGTCACAACAGTAAGCTGTGGTGCAAAACAGTCACCAGTAAGTTGTGGGCATGGCAATGAACATCTTGTATTTCCCCAGCAAGAAATCTGGTCTTGCCAAGTCATGCCCACAGGAGCAGTTCCGCGTCAAGGAGTGCAGCTCGTGTTCCTGCCCTGGCATATGTTTCTCACTGTTGTGGACCTGCTTCAGTAAATTTTTCAAAAACTCATAAAATCAAGTCTTCCTCCTTCCCTACGTTTGTTCTTTTATGAAGACCACGCAACCAGCCTTGTCTGAGCAAACAGGGTGACTCAGTAGGGGCAGGAGGACAGAAGCTTAGTATGGCTTTCTACTGGAAAACTGCCATGGAAATATGCAGGCAGAAGCATCATCGTGCCTCAGAATGGATTCAGGTAATTTTTACCTGAGCTGGGGCTCCCAGATAGCTGAAACTCATTAAGCTATGCTGGGAAGTCACTATAAAAATGTATCCTGTGTTCATTAACAAAGGACAGTCCTGCCTGTGCCTCCCTGACAGCTGGCTCTCAGTACCATCCCTGGGGCTGGTCCTGCTTTGGCTCCATCACTAGGAATGTGGGTGACGTGGTTACTGCTTATGTGAAACTGCCCCCTGGCAGGGACCCTCCAGCTGTTCCCTGACCACAGCTGGATTGCTTCAGAGTGTCCAACTCAAAGGTGTGTATCTGCAGGCTCTGCGAGGTATTCATGCAACAGGTTCTGGCAGTGCTCCGAAAGAAAAATCTCTATGGGGTGCACAGATTATAAACTAAAAGTAACAGTAAAAGAACCTTTTACTTTCAGGTGATGGGATTTAGAGGATTAAGATTTAGAAATCTTGAGAGGATTTCTCCCCAACCAACCTTGGCTTGCATCACAACCAACAAGTGCTCTTGTCTGCATAGCCCTTTACTTACTCTATATAGACAAGTACATTGAAATAGGCACAATTTATGATTCTGAAACATTTACATTTATGGTACTACACGCTTTTACGGTCTCATATGGGATTTTAAAATCCCGTTATTTACAATGAAATCCCCCGTCTTCCTTGTCATGCCATCTCTTTATCTGGCCAAAATGAAGCCTGGGCCTTGGAGAACTGCAGAAATGACCAGTGCCCAGTCCTGAGTCCCAGGCTGGTGTCTGCTGCCAGCTGGGACAGGTTGCTGCTGTTGACTGTACTTCAGATCAGTGTGGTTACCTCGTCTCTCTTTGAAGAAACAGATGGATCCCACTTATGCCACCAAGCCCAGTCTCGTGATTTTTGCTGACAGGAAGGAATGAATGATGAAAACAACTGGTTTTGGACAAGAATGAAGGTCCAGTTGCTGAAAGTACAGAAAAAAAAACCAAGCTGAGAATCACAGCTCAAACAAGAAATCATTTACTGAGTACTCTAACTGCTGTCTGGTATTTTGAACAAGCTTCTATTAATAACAACCCCTCTCTACAACACATGGTTCTTCCTTTGCATTCAGCTGCAAATATTTAGGTTACTAAAACTAATAAGCATCTTGGAAGCAGGTGAGATCCTGGTGCCTCTGGCCTTGTATCCACCTGGGTGAGCAGCAGAAAACTGAGTCAGATGCTGCAAGCACTTTTCCAAGAGGTTCAACCCCATCTTTTTGGCTGTTTCTGCCTGGGACTGCTCTGTCTGATGCCTAGTGCATCTGCTGTTGCTGCAGCTGAAGTACCTTCAGCCAGTGCTGCACAGTTGCTTCTCTGTTCTCACAGCCAGCAGTGAGACTGAACTCAGACTTTGTGTTCCATAGTCATGGTTCAGATGATCTCACCATGCACTTGCTAGGCATGACAGGCTTGTCAGTGTGCACAGAAGCCCAACAACAGGGTCACATCAAAACAAACCATGTTTGCCTTTCATGGTGGTGCATTCTGCCCCGCTTCCTCCTTTTTCCAGGCTGCACTGCAATCTGAGAAATGCTTGTTAGGCCTCGGCCTTGAAAAGCAGCACCTGAGCTCATCGCTTCTTGAGCTTATCAGAAACACCGTCTGCTCCCAGGATCTGCTGCTGTCTAAGGAGCTCCTGTTTCCCTTATGAACAACCTTGGAAACGATTTTCCTTGCCTGAATGGCACAACATTCCTGTTCTTTCACTTTCAAAGAAAGTGCCAACCCACACTGTAGCCAGGATGAAACATTGTTATGACTAAAGCTGACTCTCTTGTGACCCTATAAACAGCTGTCCAAAATGAGACCCTTTGAGCTCTCCTGAACTGCAGCAGGCTGTGATCAGCAGCTCCCTCTGAGCGGGGCCTCTCAGAGCCAGAGAATTCTCAGGTTTGCTGTATTTGGAGGATTGCCAAACAATGATGGGTCCTGGGCTGGTACTCTCACTCCTCGAGGCCCGACCCTTTGCCCATCAGGAGATACAAAAGCATCCGAAGTGAGTGTTTCCCTGACTTCTGAGGGAAATTTTTCACAGGTACCTTGCTTGCACTGACTCTTTCTCTCTGTGTGCATGCACCTGCACATATACTATAGCAAATCTGGGAGAAATGCTGCTTTCTTAGATGTTTAAGTACTTCTGATATCTCAGTAAGTTAGGCCTGTAAGTAAGGTTAAGTCATAAGTTGTAAGCCGAGTTAAATGCTGCTGAGTGTTGTTCTTCTGTTGAGTTGCAAAGTTCAACTTCAAAGTCATAAGTTAGGTTAAATGCTATTATTCCTCTGTTAAATTGTTACGGTTAAGTTATAAATTAAGTTGGGCGTAAGTTAAGTGTTGTTCCTTAGTTAAATTGTTAGGTTTAAGGTATAAGTTAAGTTAAAGTACTGTAAAGTTTGAGTGCTGTTAAGCTTTTAGGCTGTATTCCTTTTTATCCTTGCCTTCACTGTCCTTTTGTCACACACACCGTAACACACACACACAAGCCCCACAGATAGTTCCCAGTTCATTTCTGTTTTGATTGCCTGGATTTTGTTTGGTTTTCTTGTTGCTTGTTTTACCTTGGTGTGCCTTAATTGTCCTGTAGGCAGTAGAGTGAATCTTGCCAACGAACTCTGTCATGCTGTTGCTAAATATTAAATCTGGTTTTTGCTGATACCCTTGCTGGTGATTTTTTAAGCTATCTCAAACACTTGTTCGTAACACCTTTCCAGCAGTCATATATCAACTTTATTGACACCTAGTAAGAAATTCCCTTCAAAAGCCTGACAATAAGCAGTTTGCAGAGTATATGTTAACAAAGATGATGCTTAGAATTAAGCACCTGCCATGTTTAGGACCTGCTGAAAAAATCTGGGAGGAAAGACCATGTTTACATTCATAATTAATGGATCTAAACTGCTCATTGGAATATGTGCCTTACTTTTAGGCATTGTGCAGCTTAGAGGCCTACGCAGACAGTTTGCACAACATCTGTAGCTTTTTTTTTTCAGCAGCTACATGTTCAAAACCACCTAAAACATAGCTTGTTGTCATAACATGAAGTCCCTATGTGTATACTGGAATTAATGAGGTCTCATTCTTGAGTTCTTTCACCCTCAATCATTTAAAAAGTGAAATGGATACATACAAAAATTTTAATATCTGGCTATTTAGAGGTACAGTTTGTTCTTACATATGACAAATCTTTCATCTCTCTATGTATGGTTTTACAATTTTAACTGTCTTTTTACTTTATCTCCTTCTAAAGCCTCATCATCATGCTATGCTAGAAAGCACAATGTCTTAATACTGGTACTGGAACCTGGTACTGGCCAACTGTTAGAATGGAACAGAACGGAATAAAGTATTTCAGTTGGAAGGGGCCTACAGTGCTCATCTAGTCCAACTTCCATTAGTGCTTCTCCACCCCCACAGCCTCTGGGACCACCAAAGGGATGGGAACGTGCATCCCTTTGCTAAATGCAGTACTTACAATTTCTCCATCTTTTTCTCCAAAGTCTAAATAAAGCATCCTTATCCCATCATCTGAGGACATTTTCAGTTTTTCGTAGGGATATTGTGCAATTATCTTGGAGAAGGCACCATCTTGCGGTTCGGTGGTAAGAGAGAATCCATGTTCATAATGGATGGTCAAGCGGCACTCCTGGTTTTTGTATGTGCAAGCTGGAGAAGAAATCAAAATTTAGTCTCTCACATTTTTAAAAGCAGCTCTTCATGTTGCAGCATACATCTACATGCTGACAAAAAACAGTGTACTGAAGTTTAAGAAGGCTCAGACCGGTGTTTCCTCCTTCCAAACCTTGACAAAGTCACAGTTACTCTTCTTGCATTTGACAGACACAGCCAAAATCAATAAACACAGCACATAATGCATGAGAAAATTAGGAGCTGTAAAGGGTTTCCCTAAAGTATTTTGACAAAGATGAAGACACTCCTGAGTCCTCATTAGTGTCGTGGTAATTGAAAAAGGGCCCAGATAATTGTATATAATAGCTACTGCAGCAGAAAGTCTGTGCCTTCCCCTCAGCTCTGAAACAGAGGCCATGATCCAAATTAAAGAATGAAGAGTTTTGGAGTTCACATCCCAAATTCTCTATTCCATCACTTTCCTGGAACAATTCTGCCAAGAAGGATCCTTGGCAGTGCGATAAAAGCACTGTGATAAAATAAGGGGCTGATGCCCTTCTTCCTTTGGAAAGAATGGCATCCATGTCACGGTGCTGAGGAGATGGACCTGTCCTCGAGCTGGTTCCCACTGAGCTCTCTGGTTGCTTTGCATATCAGAGGCCCTCACAGAGCATCCTGAGCTCCCTGTGGGGGCTGGGGCCTGGCAGCTGACAGCAGCCACGTGGCTCTACCTGAGCTTTGAGAAACCAGAACTGCCCTTTGGCATGGCTGGATTTGTGCTTTGGCTCCTGCTCTCACTTTTTTAGGAAACGAGTGGAGATAAAATTCAACATTAACAGCCCTGCCAATCGTAGGACTAGCAGGGGAAGGACTGCAAGCCCTGGGGGCACTCAAGTGAAAGGCCCGGCCTCAAACCCCAGAGCCACCCCAGGCTTGCAGCTACCTGGCCAAACAGGGCATCACTCCAGAGCATCTGCAGCCCAGTACTTTTATTCCAGTGAATTTTGCATGTACAGAACTGCTGAGAAGTGACACCCCGATGTTCAGGGAAGGAAATTACTACCCATCAGAATGTGGTTATTAGACTGGTTTGTGTTTTTTCACTCTCCTCTAGTGTGCAGAGCTGGGTGCATAAATGACCAATTCACACTTGTGAATGTGCCAGTCCTCTTCTGCCTCCTCTCTCTGCAAGGGAAACTCCTGCTAGGCTTGCAGGAGTTTCCTGAATTTCAGAAAAATGCTCTTTTCTGTGGGTTTCTGGACAAACCTCTGACAATCACTCCTCTGTGACAACATGCTGAAAACAAATCCAAAAGTCAGCATGACAATGACTGTGTCACTGGAAACAGGTACCACAGCAGCTGGGACTGCTCAGAACTGCAGTATTTTAAACTGCAAACTCAGAAGCTGACAGTATTTTAAACAAGTAGAATCCTAAACATGCATATTTTTTAAACGAATCACCTGCAGCAGAAGGAACTTGAACCGCCCCGAGTGTCATGGGACGGGTGTGGAGGTGTGGAAATGGCAGCGCTGCAGCTGTTACTCACATGTGGTGATTTCTGTGATGAGCTCTGCAGAATTGTGGCAGCCCTGCACTACACTCCTCGTCCACAGTGAGAGGTCTCGACTGGTCTCAGTCCTGAACAGATGGGTTTCAATCCCCTGTCTTGTACCGGTACGGGTTGCAAAAGACAAATCCACCCCTGACTTCGGTGAGCCTTTTCCTGGGCCAGAATGAACCAACCTGTAATTGGATTTGAAAACACATCAGGAAATTCTAACAACAGTGCACTGCACCAAAATCCCCACCCGAGCACAGCTTTGCTCTGCACATTCCTAATACACGTGGTTTGGAGCATGAGAACTCGCATCTCCTCTGTATTCAGTCAGAAGAGCAAAAGTCCAAGGCAGTGAGCACAGAAGCAGCTGGACATACAGGTGAGGACATGGATGTCCCAAAATTTCTTAATGAATTGTACAAAACATCCTTTTGGATGAGGAACTGAGAGAAATCCCTGACTGGTCTGTGGTGATGGAGTCTGGTCCACAGATGCAAGTGCTGGCTCAGATGAGGGAGCTGAATCCAACTTCCACTATGAAGCAGCATTTGCTCTAAAGCTTAAACATCTGCTGTCAAACTGAATGATAAATACTGTTGAATAAAGTAAGAAGCTCTGTAAAATATGTAGATGCCAAAGTATTGTCTTGTACTTACTTTTCCCATAAGGAACCTGTAAAATGCAAAATGTTGCAGCTACTTGTAATCTGAAATTCTCTCATATTTGCCTGCAATTAGCATTTTTTTGCCCAGCATCAACAGCTGATCTCCTGTGGCCAGGACAGGTTTGTTCATCTGGGCAAACAAAAATCACAGGGAATATTTTTGAGTGAGAAAATCAATATCTCATAAAAATTAATTGTTCCTTAAATCTGCCCTTTTATGTTGGTTTTTTTTTCCATCTGAAAGTGTGGACAGTCAACACAGAATTCACTCAGGGACACAGCACTGATTCATCTCAAAAGAATAATCCAGGGGAGCTCATCACTCTTTGAGATTTGAAGACCAACCCTCAGAGGCAATCACAAAATGAAATTTGTCTGAAAAGCTTACTTCTGTCTTGTGCCTTCTGTTTTTCTTTCTCTAGGCAAACAGTATACTTCATAGGAGTCTATAAAGTATGTGGCATGGTAGTAGAACACTTGTGCTAAAGGATAAAACATTAGATTAAACTAATCTACTGAATACTAATTTACTCTCAGATTATTGTTTTGCATCAGCAAGAATAGTTGCCTGTTAGCTGACACTGTACGGGTATGCCACCAAACACGGATGTTTTAGTAGAAAAGAAAAAAGCAGAAAGGAAAGAAAAAGCACAATTTTAGCTTTCCAATTATTGAAACATCAGCCACAGGACATCTGAAATTTTCCCCAATTCCCTGGCAGTCCGTGCTGACATTTGGGATGCACATTGTGCCACAGATGCACCCCTCTTTCATACCCCACTAGAAGGTTTGCAAGATTTGTTCGTGCTCAGGTTCATGGAAACTTTCTTTGGATTTTGAGCATCACCCTTGATTTTATGGTCCCAAGAGCTCCTGGGAAGCGAGACACAGAGTATCCTGGTCAGAGATGACCTGCCCTGTGTCTGGGCAGGACAAGAAGGCCTTTTTTCCCTCTAGAAAGGCTGAGTTAATGCCCCACTCAACTTTGATACTCAGGGCCTCCTATCTGTACTATAGGCAGATTTTGCAGTCAGGGACTGAGTGGCAAACAAACAGCCCAAAAATTTTAGTTCCCTTTAATTTGGTGTGAGAGAGCACAAACTCTGAGGGGAGGCTACATCTTGAAAATGAAGGAACTGAAATCTCCAGTGACATCTGCTGCTGCCTGTCCCTGGCTGGTCACCCAGGCACAGGCACAGCCACTACTCTCATGCTGCCTTTGGCTACTGGGCTGTGGAAAAGCAGCCTGGAAAATCACATCAAGTTTGTCATTAAAAATAAAACTATTCCACCTTTTTCCTGGGTCATCTCCTTTATGCAGTGCTCATCGGCTGTACTAAAAATCATTCTCTATTACTTATGTTACTGAATACATAACAAACAGATGGTTCCAATGTTTGATTTCCTTCCAAAACACACAGCACCACCACCCACTCCCCAACACCTTCATGCTGTATCCATAGTACTGTATTGTAGGTTTTTCAGCATATGGATAGAATGAAGATGTACTTTACAAATTAAAGTATGTGAACACATCCAACATGAACATTGATTCTTGCCTGCCTTTTCTTATTATCTCCTCATTATTAAAAATCCAGTCTCACTACTTAAAAATGCTTTTCCATCAAGCAATTACAGCTCATGCTTTGGAAAGTCATGCACTTAAACATGAACTAGACAAACATGCAGGAGGACATTTGATAGTATTTATCCCTCACTGCCTTGGGAAGCTGTCAGTACTGATGTATTTGGGTACAGGTCAAAGGATTCCCAAGCTTTAATAAAGTTGCATTAATGTGGGCTGTTTCATTTACATAGATGGTATTTTATCCTAAAGACCACAGAGATACTTTAAAAGGCAAAAAATAGCCTTAGAAACCCCACAGAAGGGTTCCCCTCGCTCCTGCCTCCCATCATCCTGACTGCAGGGGAGGGTGTGTGTGTGGTGCGTGCTGCACCCCAGAGCCGAAGAAGCACCCCAGGCCCGGCTCTGGTAATATTCACCCGCAGCCCTTGAAGGTTCCTCTGCCGCGTGGAGGTTTCTGGGGGAATCTGTGAGCACCGGAGCCCCAGAACCGAGCCCCGAGCGCCGAAGGCTCCTCCCGGCACCGCAGAGCCGCGAGAGGGCAGGAGAAGGCCGGGCACGCCGGGCGCTCCGCGCAGCGCGCTCCGAACGCAGCGGCCGAAAACGCGACCCTCGGCACGCCCCCGGGAGCCGGGGAGACGCTTCTGATCTTCTCTCATTTCTCCCTAGTCTCTACATATTTCGGGGATCTTTTTACCTTTATTCTTTGCAAACGTGTGATAGCAAGATGGATGTGGTCTAACATGAAGTGCCAGTGCAGGGTGAGATGCACTGGGACCTGCTTCTCATCCTAATGCTATGGAAAGAGTTTCAACAATTTACTGCAACAGCCAGATCTAATGGTCTCTTCAGAAAGGACGGTGAAACCATCACTGACATTCAAAGGAAGCCTTCAGCTGCTCACTTGAGATTTATCTCAGAAGAGACTACGCTACAAGTGCATCAACGCTTGTGCAGCTCTGCTGGTTAGAACAGCACTGCCATCTGACCTTTCCTATGTCACCCTGACTTAGCATTTGAAAACTGCCCTGGAACGGTTGGACTCCTTGGAAGTCTATGCACATGCTCTCAATTCACCTGTATGGAGGGAGCCACAGCCCCCCTCACTGCCTTGGGAAGACAAGCAGAGAACTTGCACAGCACCTCATACACCTTCTCGGGGCTCTCAGGGCACTCAGTGCTCTCTGCCTGTCCCTCTGCCCACTTGCCCAGATGACTATCAGTGCCCAAACTCCTTCCCCATCTTTCCAAGTCATTAGCTATCAAACTGCTTTAATACCTTCTGGTTACAGACCTCAGCTGTACACAAAAGCTTCTTACCTGATCTTTAATCAGAGTCCAACATGCGCTGCTTTTTTTTTTTCCTTTCCTTTCATATCTGGCTACGATAGATAATGGAATTTGATTGCAAACATATAAGATGTAATTACTTAAGCCTCATTCCCATGCTAGAGGGAGGCACTGTTATTCAGGCATAAGGAAACACTGAAACAGAGATTATGACAAAAGGTCCTTGGAGTCAGGGCTGTGTGCCAGCTGCCATGCCTCCCCGTGCAGAGATTTAAAGGAATAACTTAAATCTGATCTCAGTTTTATTTGAGCTTTTACTTATATTCCATGCAAAGCTGGAAAAGACTGCCTGGAAAATATTTTTAGGTCTTAATGGCATCCATAGGTTGTAGACAAACTTATCAACAAGAAGGGCATGTTGAAATTTTGCTGTTGAAGTACTGTGAGAAGATTGTAACCCTTCTACCACTTTCCAATTTTCTTTGCTCATTATGTCTTGGGTAGATTAAGCATGACTCTGTACAGTATCTGGCACTGAAGTTTTCCAGTTTCAGCAGCTTTTCAAATATGCATTAGCTAAGCAAAAATGTTTTCCCAAGGACTTATAAAATCTGAAAGATGGGAGCAGCTAAGATTACAACATGTGCTCTGCAAACTTTCCAGGTGAAAAGTTCTAAATTGCACTGATCAATGCACAGAGGGGATTAAAAAACTCGTCATGAGGAGGGTAGTCACTGACTGAGAATGAACACAGCAGTCAATACCAACAGAAAACCCGCTGTATTTTTTTGCTGTAACTATACTCAGTGTGGCAGATCATAAAAGCAGGACCCTGCAGGGTTTTAATCAAAATCAACCAAAACAGGAGGTGTCATGATTTAGAGAATCTGTCCATTTATGTAATCTGCACACCTCGGGGATTCATGTGTATATGTGTATTCATCACATTGTGACTCCATTCTGAACGCCAAATTCTGTATAGCTGCTGTCTTTTTATCTGGGTGTTACATTCAGTAAGAAATCACAGAAACAGGGCTGGAATGGTTGTCAGGAGGTCACCCAGCACATCTCCCTTCACAGAGCAGGGCTAAAACTGTGCTGTGTGTCACCCATCCTTCAATGTCCCCAGTGATGAGGATCACACACCTTTCCTAGAGAATCTAATCCAGTACCTCACCAACTCCCTCCCACAGCTGCAGTCAGCTGCAGGGTTTAGGGTTAGGGTGTCCTGTTGTGTTCAGGAGGGATCTAGAAAAGATACTCCACTGTTCTCTTTGTGTCTTGTCTTTATACCTGAAAATTATTGACATGTTTTCCATGGACTTCTTTAGATTAAGCTACTAAGGTTTCTTAAGTATTCCCCTCCTGACAGTGTATCTATGTTATATATTTGTATTGCTTTCTTCTAGACCTTCCACTGTTAACTGGCATCTTTTTGGAAGTGCAATGCCTCTCATGAACATGGAGAATCACCTGAGGCTTTACTCATTCTCTGTAGTTAGATATGATTACTACATCTGCCCAAAATGCAACACTTCTGCTATAACCCAAGATGATTGTCTTCATTTTCCCCTCTCAAAAGCATAAAACCTTAGATTCAAGCAATTTTATCACAGTGCTCAGGTGCCTCCTGGCAGAGCAACTACTTTGTTGCTCATATTCCACCCCAAAACAGCAGAGGTGATTATTCCCCAGCAATGAACTTTGCACCTGCTGTTTCTGAACTGCACCCTGGCTTTCTTACCGACCATCCTGGCTTGCTTTCTTCTCAGTCTGTAAAGACTCTTCAGCAGCCTGACACACATGCTGTGCAATTTCGCATTCCCCTCCAGCATGAAGACCAATGTTTTTGCACTCAGGAAGGTATCCCATCAGACAAGGAGATGACCATCCCCACCCAAGGCAAGCCTTTCTGCTGTCAAATACAACTTCTTGAGAAAAAATAATTAAGTAACAGGCCCCAAGATGTGGACTTAGATGGTTTGATGCAGTAAATTGGTCTCACTGATGATGGGAGCTGGCGATACTCAGCAAGGAGTTGTCTTTACACATGATGATGTGAGGCCAAGAAGGGGCCAGGTGCACTACAAGATCTCCAGTCACTTTAAGGAGGATTTGAGCCCATGTAAAAATGAAACCCCCCAAAAAAGGGCAGGAAATGCATCACCTTCTGCTGGGGTGCTCTTGCTTCTCAAAACTCTAAGGCTTAGTGACACACCTGGACACAGGCTCCAGCTGCAATACTTTACCCAGCTTTCACTGGGACTTGTCACCTGGAATTGTCAACATCCAGCACCACACCATGCAGCAGGCTGCAAGCTGCAAAGCTGGTGTCTCTCACCCCACATTATGGTAACAAAGGGGGAGTCAGAAGGTGGCTTCGCAGGAGGTCTGAAAGCCCTGTCATGGATAGGCAGACTGGGACAAACAACCATCAGTGTAAATCAGTGAGTTCAATTTTTCTTTTTTAATATAATGACTTAGCAGCAAAGCCTCAGTTCATCTGGGGAGAGACAGAGAACAAAAATTAACTAATGAGAGTGCAGTAAGAGAGCCACTGCTTCTGGCCAGGGGCAACCAGCCCTTCTGAATGAGAACTCATTGAAAATGGTATAATAGAGGCCTCTAGCAAGGCTGAAACAAGGAACAACAGCTCTTTCTCAAGCCCTTTGACCATACTGGCAGAGAAACATGATTAAGATTCACATCAAGAAGCACAGACAGTTTCCACTGCATAAAGGCAACCATGGGAAAGCTCTCTTTGAATTAGTGTTAATGGATACCTTCAAAATAATGCAAATGCTATTTCCAACCTAGATTCAAGAATGTGTCTTCCAAGCTTACCATTTTAAGATAAAAAAACCCAGGAATTCATTTGCTAAAGCAGGAACAGAAGCTGTGCTGAAAGTGTCTCCACATGTGGAACCCTCCAAAAGCCCCCAAACTGGTGGTACAGAACTGCCACACCAGCACGTTCAACTCAGGGCAACAAGTTCACTTTTTTCAGCCTGGAGGAGCAGCAGGAAGTTGGAGCCAAGCTCACAGGTCTGCACACTGAGGTAGGCATCTCAGGAGATCGAGCTCTCAGCTTTTTCAGCACTCCTGCCTCTGTATCTAGGCCAAGTGGCCACATCCAAAATCCCAGCGAGTTTCTGGCTGTCAGCCTCAGCCAGAACTCGAAATGGAGGAGAAGAGAGGAGTTAAACTCAGCTCATCAGCCCACTGAAGAAGAACCTGCTTCTCCAACCACAACATTTCAAGTGTGACTATAGCTGTGCATCAGCTATACCCGCTCCTGGCTGACTCAGCTGTTCCCACTGCTCCTGAAAGCTGTCATGATAAAAAAGCACAGGTACCTGGTGGCAAGCAGGGGGTAGGTATGCACAGGGCTGAACCAGGCTTCCTTCATCCGTGGCATGCTCTCGTATATTAAGAGGTCTTTCTCTGTCAAAACCACTAACACTGGCTTCCAGTGCTTCTCGTTGTCTCCTGGCACCTGGGAAAGAGAAAAGTCTCATTGAAACAACAAGAGACAAAGCTACCCCCATGCAAAACCAGACAAGACAAGCATGTCAAGTTCTGGGTGAGAAAATGAACACAAGAGGGTTTTACTTCTTTGGCTTTTTGGCATCTCCCACCTGAATTTACAATCAGATGCAGCAGAAATGGAATAACGTGCAAAGTCATCTGCTGCTCCCATTAGCACTGCCATTTCCAGCCTTCCCTTACTACAGGCTACTCCATAAATGCAGTATTGAAAGAACACTGAGGTGGAGCTGGCTGTTAGTTAGCTGTGGTATGCATGAAAGGACCTTAAATGTATATTTATAATGTGCACCATTCATGTGTAGCTGGCACGTTAACCTGAGTGCTGGACACTGCTGCTGCTATTTCTGTTTTCATGAGTAAAAAAAGCTGCAACATCATCACTATTAAAGAAGAGTGACAGGTAATAAAAACTAGTGGTTTGGGAGCAGATGTTTTTTCCTCAGCAGTTCACTTTTTTTTTTGCTTCTCCTTCCTTCATACCATTCCTTCAGTTTTACAAGTGCCTTTATAAAATAGAGATCCAGCCTAAATGTGGGGTTGATCTCAAGCATTGACTCAGTAATAGATCTGCCGTCACATTTCAAACCTGTCTGTCAAAGATGTCTAAAGACTGGGGCATCAGAGCCCTTTACTGGCTGCAAAATCCAGATGTGGAATTATATTTTGCAGGTTAGATATGTAATGTCCACATGGCAACACAATTACTGTTATGGGGACCAAGTATGGTTCCTCGTTTTTACTTATTCTACTTTGGCAGCATAGAAGTGTCTTAAAATAGTTGAGAATATGAAAGGACCTTTGTTTCAAGCAAGAAGGAAGTTCTTTCACTGACAAACTAATCATTTTCCTTTTGGTGCACATAAAGAAAAAGAAACACTGGTCCACAGTAACACTCACAGCCATGCTTTCAAACACAAGTGTCTTGGCTGGGTACTAAAAAGAATGAAACAAATTCTGAAATTCACCAGAGCATCTGTCTGTCTACATGACTCCTCCATTAAAACCTCTTCTGGGGTAGAGAAGCAGCTGTCTATGCTGTTCTGTGGTTGATTCCAGCCTACCTGCCATGGGCATGTGGCACTGGGCACATTGTTGGGTGGAGAAACATATAAAAGGGATCAAAGTTTGGCCAGGCTGGGAGTGGCACTCCCTGGTATGATAATTCAGAACCACATTTGAAACACTAGTATTTCATACAAAGACAGGCTCTCGCAAATTTCTAAACTTTTAAGAGCTTTCAAGACCAATGTATCATACCTTTACACCAGAACACCAATGTCCAAAGCAGACCTTAAACTAAGATTTTTGGCTTGTGTAATTTTTAAGATGTATTTCTCCCTCTGAACTAAGCTTTTCCAATAATCATATTCCTGTTTACAGCATTACTTGCTCATTGGTTGTTCATGTCTCTTGAAGTCATAAACAGTTCATCCCTTCAAATTCTTCAGAAGCATTAATACTTATTTACAATTTTCTTGTGGTGACAGTTTCTTGAAACACAATCTTTCATTTTCAAATAGGGCCGAACAGAGAAGCCACATAATTAACACACCTATTACTACATTCACAAAAGAATGCAAAATCCAGAGTTCCCACAGCCCACGTACCATGAAAATATTCACATGAGCAAAAAGCATCCTCAGCTCCTTACTACCACAGCTATTAACTACAGTTAACACCCCAGCTCCTAGCATGGGAATACAGAAATGAGTGTCACAGTTAATGTTAACATTCAGTAAATGTCACAATTAATGTTAACATTGAATTTTGGACCACCTGCCTGTGTTCTTTAACTAGAAAGACTTTAGTACATACTTTTGAAGATTTCCAGAAAAGAAAAAAGAAGATAAATATGAAATCTCTGTGACCATAAGCAATCCAAAGACTATGGGAAGCTTTTCACAGCTTTTCTGCAGAACCATCCTGCCGGTGTAGCGTTTTCAATCACATGTTTTGCTATCAGGTGGCTGGTCAGTCAACAGTGACTCCAGAAACTTTGGGAAACACTGTTCCCTGTAAAGCAATTACAAGAAAGAGAATAAAACTAATTTTGCCAGCTGGTTCCACAACTCTTTGCTGGACAGCTGTAAATATTAGGAGACAGAATTTCCAGCATGAATCCTGAAGTTAACAACCTGCACTGTGAAGCCCACAGCTTTGCCCCAGTCCTTCCCAACAGCAGGGTGACTGTGGAGAAGATGTGGCTGGGTCATAAGTTATTGAAGATTTTTCTCAAGAATAAGCGACCTTACACTACCTCTCCTCGTAGGATGTATCCCTTGTTTGTAGGTGTGTACTGGGAAGAGGTGAGGAGGGGAAGGATGTTTGCCTGTGTTCTGCTCTGAAGCCCTCCCCAGTGAGAAGAACCATGCAACACACACAATTTTAAACACATTTTTTAAACCTTGCTGGGACCATAGCTGCCTCACAGATGAGGAATGCTGGTGTAAGCAACACTGCTGCTATTTCAGACCTGAAGAAGGATTTGTGTGCCTGAAAGCCTGTCTGTTTTTTCCCAACTGTAACAGCTGATCTAATAAAAGATCCTGCCTTTCCTTAAAAACCTTGAATTGCATCACTGTTCCCTTATTTTGTAGGGTTTGGATCAGGCTGTAACAGCTGATGCCATGCTGTTCAACAGGCAGTTGGCACTTCTGGAAGGTGTCAAAGAGAACATGCTGTCCTGTAAATGGTAATAGCAAATTTTACAAAGGAAGAAGAGAGGCTGCAAATGTACCATTAGCCTACAGGGCACATTCATCATAAATCAGCATGGGAAATTAATCCAGATCAACAAGTGTCATACCAAGCTTGGGTATAATAGCAAATTACAAAACAAAAGCAAAAAACATGCTGCTTATGGGCAGCTAAGTGAAGGATTTGTTCAAGTTCTAAAAGTTTTAATATCTGACATACCATAAAGATAACATGAAATGCCTGTGGAAGAGTAAATTTAAATATCATTTGAGATACATTTTAGAGGCACAGTGCTAGATAATGATTAGGGCCAGCTTCTTAGCCAGAATTTTGCAGAATTCAGGCACTTGCACTACAGTTTCTTCGCTCCAATTCCCACTTGCACATGTACAATTCAAAGTGCATTGATCCATATTGCAGACAAATAAAATCACCATCAACTCTAAAAAACTTTTCAAACTCATCCCTTTTTCAAAGTCAAAATTGTTAGATCACTCTAGATGAACTACAGAAAAGAAGTCAGTACTCCACAACAAAATGAATCAGGAAATATTTTGCTGGTGCTCTGGGCACTGCTCAAGTACCTCCAAGCAGCAGGTACCAGTGTTCCCTCTATGTGTCACTGGGGTCACTGCTTATATTCCCAGGTGAAATTCTACTTCAAGTCAATGAAGCTGCAAATGTTTTTACCAGAAGCAAACTTGATTTTTTTTCTTTCCTAGACACACTGTGCCTCTAGATCAAAGTCTTAAAGCACAAACTTGAAAAGGGAGAACATTTTCTAAGAAAAAAACCCAAGTGCAGTGAAGAATCCTTTTTGCTACTCCAAACCTCTTTGCTCCTCATTTACTCATCCCATTAAGTGGAAACGCCACTTTTTCCCGTACGCATTTCTTTGGTTTACCTTTCCAAATTCAGAAAATATTTCATGTGCTGCAGGGATGAAATCTAATTTTTTTGTGTGTAACGACATGATGGCTGGGCTTGGGATGACCCCAGAGGAGACCTGTGCTCACGACTTGCTCAGACGCAGACCTCCCCTGCAGAGTCAGGTTAAGTGTTCTGTGTTTCCACACGGACACCGCAGTCTCGGCTGGGCTGGCTCCTGTGACACATACGGTGGGAACAGACGGGAATGTGGGGGCAGACAACGTGTGCAAGAACAGCTGCTGTGTTCCAGCAGCTACACGGAGACTTGGCCATCAGCCTTTGGCTGACACAAGGGCAGCCGTGCTTCAGAGCAGGACACAGGCAGCCCAGGCAGGGCTGGGACACGCCAGAGCCCCCAGCACCGGGGACGTGCCTGAGCTCCGGCTGCCTTGGCAGTGCTGGCTCCAGGCTCTGCTCTGGGACCAGGTCTGTGGTGTGAAGGACTGACTGCAGGCAGTGACACAAGCTCAACGCTACCTGAACGGCTGCTCTGCTCCTGCTGCTTTTCTGGCCACTGCTCACAATGTACCCTTGAGGAGTAACTCCCCTGGCACACAGCAGTGCTTCAGAGGAGCCAGCTTGTTGTGCTCGAAGTGATGGGGACCTCTGTCCCCTCCAATGGGCATCGCAGCTTCCAAAACTTTAACAGTTTTCAGGTAAAATTAGTTGCCATAAAGACAATGGGCATCTCGGTGGAGATAAATCCTTTTACAAACTGTTTGGATCTTTGCTCTTTCATCTGCCAGGTCTCCTTTTCAAAAGGTTTTTCTTTGAATTTCAGTTATTCATCTACTTCAGGCTGCCAGGAATGGATGAAAAAATACTTTTAATCTGTGAGGCTCCCAGATAATTAAATTAGAGGCCTTGGTCTACTCGGAAAAGCTGTTTAATATTTTTGTTACCTCAAAAGGGACATTTCAATTACATTCCCTGTTTAGTAAACAAATTATGAACTGCCAACAGACTCCACTGCAGCAGGTATCCAAAATGTGTCTTTTCAGAGACCACTGAGAAGGTAGCAATGTTTACATTAACAGGTAGCATGTTTACAGTAAGTGGTTTGTTTAACCCCCTTTTCCAGCACCTCCTCCGAAATCCCAGACCTATACTGTCCTCTTGCACTGAGCACAGGAGGAGCAACCAAGAGAGAATTTTCTTGCTATTTTACCTCTTCCTTAAAATCTCTCTGTGCTGACAAGCCAGATTTGACACAGGCTGGGATATGTTCTGCTACGTATTTCTTGCCTTTTCATTGTCTTTTGATGAAGGGTTACATCCATGTTCAGAATAAATTTGATTAATTTACAGAAACCCACTTGTCAGTTCCTGAAAATAACAGCTGGGACTGAAAAGGGTTTTTGCAAGATGAACAGCGGGGATGCAGAAATACATCCTGCAAACCCCAGCATATGCAACAACGCTGATATTTGCGCGAGCTCATTTGATGGGAGGCAATTTGCAACGCAGGAGTGGGTGTAAGTGACAGCCGTAGGCGGGGATATCAACACCTCCCATACCACATGCGGATGAGATGTGTTTTGCTGCTGAACTTTGTAGTTTTAAACAGGAAATAATGTGCATGTTGTTCAGGATTAAAAAAAAAAGCTAATGAAAACACGTCTGGTTTTGTTTTTCTCTTTTTTTGACCTCAGCGATGGCTCAAAGGTGGCTCATGCCATTATCAGATCTGGATTGAAGTCAATGCACACATGAAAATCCCCCAAAGGGCACAAGATTGCCTCCTGCAAACAGTGAGCAGCGAGCGAGTGATGCACACGATCGACCAAGGTACCAGTGCTGTGCAAGCAGCCAGAGCCACTCGGGTCAGGTGGGCACCACAGCAGGGACCACACTGATCCAACCCTTGCAGTACCCCGGCAGAGCCCAGGAATACACTGACAGCCTCAGTTACAGGCACTGCTGAGCATGGACAAGACACCCATTCTCAAGACAGGTCTGTTCAAGTCTGAACTCCTTCTAATTATCCCTTAAAATGACAGGACACAAGCCAAATTTTCTCAAAATGAACACAGTCAAACACATCAACACAGCAGTATTTTCAAACAATGTCCTTACTCTCTGGACTAATGGGATTTTCAAACAGCTCTGGCCCATATCCAAAGACCTCTAGAGGCAAGAGAAGTACCTAAGTGCTGTGAAGTCACCCACGCAAGAATGGCAGGTGATCTGAGACCTTTCCTACAGCAAAACAGGAATGCCTGATCCCAATTTTGCAGTAGAGGTTTGTTCCAGAGTTTGGTGAAGTCAGCTGGAATTTTTTTCATAACTCTTTAGACCATGCCCTTGGGAAACAAGCCTGGAGGGTTCCATATCTTCCACATTACAGAGAAGATGGAGCCAAATTCTTCTTGGAGGTGCACTGGAAGAGGATGGCATTCAATACACACAAATTGAAGCAAGGGGAATTTTGATTTGATACTCAGAGAAACCTTTTCTGTGTGTCATGGTGGTCAAATACTGGGACAGACTGTGGATAGCCACCCCTCCAGTTACTCACAACATGACTAGGCAAGGGCCTAAGCAAGCTGGTCTAGCTGGGTCTACTTAGAGCAGGGGGGTTGAAGCCCTTCCAACCTATATTGTTCTGTGAGTCTATGAAATACCAGAAAAAACTGAAGAAGTCCAGATTTGGATCAAAGAGTCATCATACAGATTGCCCCTGAATTAAAAATGGTTGTATAATTGTTCTGTTCACATGCAGTTTTTCATGCATGTGTTCCATGAGTGTTGCATCAATATGACTGCAGTAGTAATCCAAAATAATTATCACTGCTAAAGGGTTTGCAGGATAATTTGCAGTTACCTTGAACCTTAAATCCTCTACAGCTGCATAAGATGTGCATCCTTGATCCTTCTATTTGATGGAGTCTAACATTCTGCATTTCCATTGCAGCAGATTAAAGATAAGAAACATAAGGGAGTGAAAAACCCAGCATCACATAAACTTTATCCACTTTACCTAAGTAAAAATATATTACAAAACAACATGAGGAAAGTTTAAAATCCTGATGTGTTGTCTTGGGATCCACAGAAATGGATTAACTAAATACACGGAAATCCAAGTCCAGGGGACTCAAAAAGGGACAAAATGGTAATTAATCTATTTTTGAAATCTCAACCATCACCCACAATCCTTTTGCTATGCATGAAGTGGGGTTGAAGATCCATAAGTAAGAGCTATTCTGCAATGAGACAGGAGACTCTAACTTTCTGATAATGTCAGGAATCTGTCCAGGGAAGAACAAACAGGCAGTATGCACAGGAGATGGCAAATACCCCACACCATTTGTTGAGACACTGATTGCTTTTCATCTTAGTTAAGGTGACCACTGTGATTTAGGAAGCATGCTGGTGCTTCATTGGTAAAACATTTTCTTCTGTATCAGTGACTTCAGACCATGACAGCACTGTGTGAAAATAGAGTAGTGGTAATTTATGATAGCAAACCTTTGCAAATAGCAAAGGTCCACTCCTGAAATGATAGTGTTGAACCAAATGATTTCTGCAGAAAAACCTGCACTTTGCTATCCTTTCTTATTTTCATTTTTATTGCTTCTCAAAAATTGCCAGGGGAGAGCAGGGAAGGTAAGAAGACATTTCATCACTCAAGGGCTGTGGCTGACCTATAAGTCACAAGGACAGAGACAGATGCAAGTCAGACACACGGGAAGGTCAGCACAGCTCCACTGGCCACTGAGGCTCATCAGGACATAGTGGGCAGCTAAAGTTCCACTGACCTTCAAAGACAACTTGACTGGGAATAAACCTGGACTGGAAGAGGTCACATTTTCAGTACTGCTTATAAAAGAGGCATAGGGGAAGGAGGACTAAAGGGAAGGAAAGACCATTAACCCCAGGCTTTTCTAATCAGTTATACTGGTTGAACAAACGAATGGAAAGACTGAAGAGTGAGGGTGAGCACAAACCTGCTTAGTTTGGAGACAATCACAAGTACCTACCTCCCTGACATGCCAGCAAATGTTTGATGTGCCAGCACCAGTGTTTCACACAGCAATCTATCTCTCTTCCAGCATGCTCACACCACACATTCAGGATAGAAATGAAGATGCTATTAGCAGACACCTTTGAATCTGTTGTGTGCGCATGCATAACTTATTTGTGAGGTGTCTGGGCTCTTCAGACTGCATGTGAGAGTGGCTGTAAACTTGCTTTCTGAAACATGTCTCGTGAACATATCACCAAAAAGCTGCCGACAGCAGCTACCTGAAGTTGAATAAATATTTAAATAAAAATCACAAAATTAAAATGTGGCAGAAACTGTATTTCTAAGATGCAGCTTAGTTTTGGGAGAAGTGAGGAGCTGTGTTGTCTCCAAAATAACCACTGGACCCCAAAGCACTAAAAATGTAGTGCTAGGGGAAAAACCTGTACTTCCCCTTAAAATGGAGCAGTCCCCTTCCTCCAGTAAGCCAGGCTTGCCTTGGGAAAAACCAAGAAAGAGCACAGCATAGTTGTGTGTCTTCTGCTTCAGTCCATGGAGCTATTTTGCACATCAGGGTCAGCCACAGAAGGAAAGGGATTCTACTTTGTGCTGGAGGCTTTGGAAGCTCTACCACATCTCCTGTGCAACTGCCCAAGAACAGATATTGTTACTCAATGATGGGGAAAACAGGAATGCTCTGGGATACCAGGAACAGCCACTGATCCCTGCTACGCCCTGCAGGTTGCTGTGTGCTGGAGTTGTGCTGTGAGCAGAGTTTTCTGTTCAAGCCAAGGTGAAACATTTTTTCAGGGAGTTCATCTTCATCAGTGGGGCATAATGGTAACTGTACAAGAGCAGAATCCATGTGCAGACACCAGAGCTTCAACTTACTGTACCTGAAGAGTCTATAATTTGCAATTGAATCTGACCTCTGCTGATTGAATGGGTTCCACATTAGGATAAATGAGTAATAATACCCATTGCCTCAAAAGATACAAGTGTGTCATCTTTCAATCCAGTAAAAGTGTGTGGATTTCTAAATATCAGCTCAAGAACACTTTTCAACAGCATCCAATCAAATGTGAATGCTGGAGGTGGACTTTTGAATTGAAAGCATCTTGCAGTTTTTAACGATGGCTGAAACATGAAAAATGCAATTTGAAATTATTACAGTGTCTATTTGGTGAAGGACAGGTAATCATCGACATCTACATTAAAACTATAGTGACTGAAATCTGTCCCAGGAGATGTTCTGTGCCTTTGTCTACCACATTGTCTTCTCTAATATTCAGTCTCAGAAATAATGGTCCATCATGACAGGTACCTTTTGAAAACTGACAGACTTGACTACTTTACTCAAGGGTCATAATAAATCACAAGTGCTGGAAGAAAAAATAGTAGGGGAGCACTACAGAGAGAACAAGATGTTTTGTTCTCATTGTTATTATGTTGTCTGAAGGACAATCCAGAATACTGTCATTTCAGTCTGTGTCATTGATCAATATTCAGTAATACTGATAGACTGCATGCCTGGCACAAAAATGTGTTACCTTCAAAAAACAATTAAGATTTGTATGCTATGTATGCTTCATCAACTGGAATTTTGAACATGCTGAGAAGTATTTGGAAGCCCTATTGAAAAAGCAAAAATTCAATTAGAAGTCTTAATAATTTCGCTTAATTTTGAAAGAATGTGGAGCAGCCACAGATGTCTGAAAAATTTGGTGAAAATTCATCACAATTTGAAATCCCAAACTACTTATTAAGACTTATCTCCAAAAAATCTTACACTTGTCTTTTTTTCTTATTTATTTATTTATTTACCTAGTTGTCAGTTTCAAAGCCATTCGATTATTTGAAACCTTTTTTTTTTAAATAGTTACAAAGTTTGTACCTCCATCGTCACAACAGACTTTCACAAGCTATTAAGATATTCAAGCAACATACCTGATTTTTTTTCTGGGGGTGGGGCGTGGGGGAGAAATTTACACATGGACTTTTCATTTTGATTTATCATCTTCAGCATTTTCTGATGGGCAGGATTATTTTTTTCCCCAGAAAGCCAGCTGAGCTCCAAGAGATTTCTGTTCACCAAAGAGGTATTCAGTTTGCTACACCTTGGCAGACAGTATGGAGAGCTGGGAGAACATCCAGCAGGTCTTCATGGTGGATCTTGGCACGAGTGGATCCCAGGGTGCCAGTAAAGGTAAGAAATGAACAGCTATTCCATTTAATATCCAATTCACTACTTAATCAAGACAAAACTGAATTTAAAATCCTTGCCCTTTTGGAGAGTTCTGTTTGATTTGCGATTTGATAGTTTTCTAAGGAATCTGTACAGAAGACAAATGGTCTCTAACCAGAAGTGCCACCTTCCCCACTGAAAAGCTGAGAATATAATTTTTCTGCCTTGCAAGAAGGAAGCCAGAAATCAATCCAAGCCAGCCACTGGTTCAAAAATATAAATGCTTAGATTCATAGAAAGAGGGCTGAACACAGAGTCATAGAACCACAGAAACATAGAGTTGTTTTAGTTGGAAAAGACCTCTAAGATCATCGATTCCAACCATTAACCCAGTTCAGGCAGCATGGTACCTGAACAACTGATCTTACCATTAAAGGCTGAGACAAAGAAGACTTTAAGTACCTCAGCTGTTTCCTCATTCTTTGTTACTGTGTGTTCCCCCACCTCCAATAAGGGCTGGAGATTCTCCTTAGTCTTCCTTTTTTTTGTTGATGTATTTATAGGAATATTTTTTATTGTCTTTTACAGCAGCACACAGATTAAGTTCTACCTGGGCTTTCACCCTTGTAATTTTCTCCCTGCATATCCTTAAAATATCCTTGTAGTCCTTCTGAGCTCCCCATCCCTTCTTCCAAAGGTCATAAACTCTCCTTTTTATCCTGAGTTCCAGTCAAAGCTCCCAATTCAGCCAGGCTTGTCTTCATCCCCAGCAGCTCATCTTTCAGCACACAGGGAAGGTCTGCTCCCGTGCCTTTCGGATTTCCTTCTCCAACACTGTCCAGCCTTCCTGGACTCCTCTGCCCTTCAGAGCTGCTTCCCAAGGGATTCTCTGAACCAGTCTCCCAAACAGGTGAAAGTCTGCCCTCCAAAAGCCCACGCTATCGGTTTTGCTGACACCCCTCCTTATTTCTCCAAAAACTGAAAACTCATTTTGTGATCGCTGTGCCCAAGACAGCCTCCAGCCATCACATCACACCAGCCCTTCTCTGCTCCCAGACAACAGGTCCAGTCAGGTGCCTTCCTGAGCTGGCTCCCTCACCAGCTGTGTCACTCCAGGAACCTCCTAGGTGACTTGAGAGATGAACACTGCTCAGGGGAGGACAGCCTTTGTTCCCAAGATTTGTCAAGCCTGTTCTTTAAAACCTTCCCTGACAGAAATCCCCAGCTACTCTACTGTAGTCCTGGGCCAGTTTCACCATTAGGAAATTGTTGCCCGTACTAGAGCACATGCCACTGTGGTCCTGGGGTTACTGTGAGTTCAGGTATCATTACATGCTTGGGAGACTAATAGAAAACTTGAATTAGCTTTTTTAGCTAAAAGTAGTTTTAAGATGGTCATTACTGTAGCCCTGCCAAAGTAATTTCAGGAGAGCAATGGTCACAGGGGAAACGGGTAAGTGGGAAGAATGCAGGAGAGGAAGTTCAGAGCTAGAGGATAACTGCAGTTTGTCACCGGTCTGTAATTTGCTGGACAGCTGTCACCACTAACTGTGTGGCACGTGAAGAAACACACACATCCCTAATGATGCAAAAATAACTGGCAAGGCAGCTTTAATAGGAAACCACTGTTACCAACTGTAGCCAGCCAAAGTTCCCTTGGGGATGTCAACTGGGGTCGAAAATCAGTCTGAGGTTTCCCTGGTATATAAAATACGTTTTTAATTCTTGCTGATACAACAAGCCTTTTTGCTTTGCTGACATTCCATAGTTTCAAGCTCTTCTCTGTGGCTAGGAATATACAATAAAAATGAGAGCTCAGTTTTCATAAACCCTATTTATTTCAGAAGTTGCAGTAGAAGAAATATCCCTAAAGTAAAAGTATTCAAGCTATGAGGTTGGCACCTACAGTCGGGATGTGAGCTGCCACTTGCCAAGAGGCATCACTTTCCCAGACCTGATACTGTTTATATTACAAGACCAGGCAAGATCACAGCCCAGGGGTTTACAGCAACAATTCTTTTAATTAATCTACTATCTATGACAAAAAGGAAAAGGAAAAAAAAATATTGAAGGCCATGTGTTAATGGAAACTATGAATATTCAACAGAGCTACACAAAGAAGACAAAAAAGAATACTTGGCAGTTACCTATGCTGAGCTTTAAATTAGGCCACACAGGACAAATGGATTTAGTGCTGTGCCATGTTATTTCATCTAGATTACTTTAAAATACACAATTAGGGTCATCAATCTACAGAACTAAATCCTACAAATATCAGCAAATTACACGCTATAGGCTATGTAATTTGGAAAGCTAATGCTCTCTATCTGTTCCAGTTCTCAGTGTTTCATATTTTTAAAATAATTATAGCATTTAACTACTCACAAGAAATTCTACTGAGAACTGAACATCCTTCTAGAAGAAACACTTGGGAGGAATAAAGTTAATCTCCAAAGTTAGTATAACGAGATTGCATGCTACAGGTTATCTATGTGTGGGGCCAAGATGAGAAACTCAGATTTCAGATTTAAGAAATATCCCTGGAATACATAATTTAATAAAATAAAGAATTTCCTGGTAACAGCATTAGACTTTCAGATCTCTTAACAAACATATCATATGTCCAAAGAGAAATTATTTTTGGCACAAGAGACATACGATCTCACGAACCAACTGATTTGATCAATGGAAGTTTCTTTCCTGCTGTGGGCTAATAAATCACCCCAGCCAGCCAGTGCCAGCCATTTACAGTATGAGCTGGCTGAGGATAACTTGAACATCACAGAGCTGCTGTAACTTCTGCACCTACAAGAAAGCGGAAACTCCAAGAAGATAAACACATGTGAATATTACCAAGTGACTACACCTAATTCCACTCTTGGTGTTAGAAATATGCCTGCCCTGAAGGAAAATTTCACTAGGAAATTTTACAAATTATTTCTCTTGCTTTTATTCCTACAATAGAGATAAATATTTGTCTATTTATTGAGATCTCTTTTGTAGTTAGTCCTGGTCTAAGCATCTTACATATATTAGTATAAAAAATCTTAAGTAATTCAGTTGAGTAACACTGCAAAAAGAAAATCGGGAACTATGTATTTCATTACATGGTTATATGCTAATATTCACATAACCCATTTTAGAAGTATAGCAAATGGGATTGCACTGGCTATCATATCAGCAGTTTCATACCAAAATTTCTGGATTTTTAAATACCCTGTCCTCATTGGCTTTTTTATTTCCTTAGCCATATAGAAAACAGTCAGGCATAATTAAGTATTTGTCAGAAAACAATCTATTAATTAACACCATTCTGTGCGAATGGGCTGAAAATCGTGTTCTTTGCTTGCCAAAAAGCTTCCATTTCTGCCTCATGTTTGTGTTCTGAACTAAACATAGCTACAGATACACAGCTCGACACAACTGACCAAGGCAGAAAAGAACAACTGCTGCCATGGTTTTTCAGCACCAGCAGCCAGTGAGATTTTCTAAAGATAGGTGGGGGGTCAGGAGAGCTTCACCTCTGCATCTCCTAAAATTCTTTACTGAAGATCCTTGATTAAACTGGGCAGAAATAGACAAAATCCCAATTAAGACATTTACATTTGTGACAGAGCTTGAAAGAGAAAAGATTCGAGGGAGGAGAGGGAGAGTAAGTTACAGCGTTTTTTAGGCTTAACCTTAAAAATATAGGGTCTGACTTCAATTATATTTATATCCTTTCAGTTCTACTGACGTCAATGGATTTACTTCTAAATTATGCCAGATGGAAATCAGGCTAGCTATTTCAACGTTTTCATGCATATGACTAGTACCCCTTTAAAAGCACCATTTATTCAAAAGTACTTCCTCAGACAGCAGGCATGCTTGGATAGCCCAGCCAGCACCAGAGGAAGGGGTAGTCAGTGGTGGGGAATGCTGAGGCTGAGGTGCAGAGGGACAGAAGGGAAGAGAAAGAGGAGATCTGGAGCAAACTTCATTTGCTGTTACCCGCACATGCACGTAACCTTTGCTGCTGCTGAATCCTGGGCACTAAGCTGATAATCTCTGGGGCTGACACATGGCAACATGGTGGCTATTTGCTTCCCCAGGAGAAAAGCAGTCTGAGATCTCTGTTACCGCCGAGACTGGTATTCTTATATTTCATTTTTCAGCAGAGCAACCTGTAATGCTATGGTTTCCAAAACTGTGAACCACTTTGCAGGTCCACACAGGGCTACAGGTGTGTAACCATTATCAGCTGGTGGTTGCCTCCTTGTCACTGTTTTTCAGAATTGTTCACTCACTTGAATGTGATCCTGTAACCACAACCCGTTCCTTCTGCTTGCACTTGCAAATATCCAAGCAGCTGTTTCAAGTTACCTGAAGAGGCTAGAGATTGAAGTTTTACTTGATGTATCCAGGCTAATGGAAACTGATGATGTACATGACCTTTGATGAGTGCAAACTGTCCAGTCTGAAGGAAAATAAGAGAGAAGAGCTAAAATTCCTCTCTTTGAGGTCTTCTTGCAGCTGTGAAGAGTCAACCTTATGCTGCTATGAAAGGTTCAGAGAAGGCTGGTCTTATTCTTGCCAGCAGAGAAGATTTCAATACCTTCCAACCCACTCACCATTTTGTACACCTGTCTGTACCCAGAGCTCTCTGCAGTTCATCGATGAGCTGCTCTTTCCACTGTCACCTTCCTCCAGGCTCCCCCAGCTCAGATTTATCTTCCAATCTCTTCCAGTGCTGTCCCACTCTTTTACCCAGCTCTAATTGTCTTTCTGCACTCATCCATTTGGCTTATATCCCAGAGGAACAAAAATCACAGCAGAGACACATCAGATGTGTGGTCCCATTTTTCCTTCTTCCTTTTCTTGCTACTCACATAGAGTTTGGAACAGGGTATGCTCCTGTTGGTGTTATTTTTGCTGCAATCTCACACCATGGCATTCCGGCTTTGGCTATACCCTAGGCACTCTCATACTAACATAATTATTAATATTATGTTATTAGCCACAACAACCACCCCCAGAATCAGTGCTGCTCTCTTTCTCATTTCAAACTCTTGCAACAGCAAAGGAAGAATCCAACAGCAAGTCAGCTCATCCTCAACAGCCAGCCTTCCCAAACCCCACAAAACCAGACAAAAACATCACATAAAGGGTTCTCACACTACCCCATTTAAGCTTTGCAACCCCTTTCCAATCTGCTCCTCTTTGCAACACCTCCAGCTTCTTTCTTTCTTCCAGTTGCCTTTTCCTTGTTAACACATGCCTGCTGTTCTGGGCAAGCAGATTTAAATCTCTGTTTTGAAATTTTATGTGTGAGAATATTAACGTATTCTTTAACCCTGTGATTCAGTGATCCAAAGAACATAGCAATAATAAGCTTTTTTTATGTGGAATGAATACATGTGTGTGTTTAAAGATGAAGTTTTAATGTACGCCCCAACCTGAAGAGGCCTGCAGTAAGCTTCCCAGGGTGACAGAAGCCAGAGACAACACCATAAATTATTTATTTTCATAATAATGTACAAGCTTTTCATTCCACAAACAAATAGGTAAGCTTCTATTCCCGTAGCAGGCTTCTCCTCAAAGTGCACCTTTTAGAGCCATTTCCATAAACATCACTGGCATTTCCAGCATGAAGTACAAAAAAGCAGCTATAGCCACACTACACACCAGCAGCTACTGGCCAATGTCTGCAACTATTCTCAGCACAAGATCAACAAATGAATGTTTGCACAGCAGCATTTGCTCAGCAGAAATGTATAAACAAAAAAACCTCCAAGAATAACACGACGTGTTCACACAGTTTCAGGAATCTTCACTGCAGCTAATAGTCGTTAGTGATTAAAACCCAGGTGCTTCCTTCCAGCAGGGCTACTGGTACTGCAGGAGCACCTGAAACTCAGGGAATCCAGAAGCATCTGAGAAAACCTTTGGTAAGTCCATTTGTCTTTAACAGCAGTGTCACTACCCTGAGAGCAGGAGGTCCAAACCCCCGGATGCGTGTCCTTCAGACATACAGCCAGACATGCACGTTGGCTCCAGATCCCTTTTTTGTACCCTGACTATTGAACAGGCTCGCTATACAAGCCAGAACGCCCTTCCAACAGTGCCACAACAGTGCAGGATGGGGCAGCTTCTCATACCTGTAAAGAACTTTGCTCTTCTAGCAGATCCTGTTTTGGATACTCCAACTCCCTTCTCACCCTGTTCCTTTCAGCTCTTTCCTATCTTGCATCCAAAGTCTAATGTGAACACCAAAGACTGGATCTCTATATACTTTGGGTTTTTCCATTTGATTTCACTGGATTTTCTATTTAAAGCAGTAATGGTCTTTCAGCCTTACTGATCAGTTTTCATTACACAAAGAGGAGGACACACAAAACTGTGTGATCTGAAGAAATCAGATTTATTCTGTCTCTATTTCTGTGTCCCTTACAAGTAGTTGTTTAGAACTCACATTGAAATTGAAAATGTTGCTCTCTTAGTAGTCATTGAGTAACTCTTCCTTCCTTTCCTAATCCTTCAAGTGAGGAAAACAGTCAGTAGAAGGATATTGTGCACGTTGGGATTTTTGTCTATCTCTCCATAAGGATGATTAGTGAAATACTGTCTCTGCCTAGATTTACCATTGTAAAATGAGATCAAAATCTTGTCCTTTGAGGGGAGTGTTGCTTTTGGAAATGATCAGAAACAGCTTCTTTCAAAACCAGGAATGCTGGCTGTTTGTGCTAATTCAACAAGTGGTCTTAGGAATTTTACTTACGAATAAAGGAGAAGTTTGCTAAAATATTGCTACTTAAGGTATCTACTATTAAAAAAAAATATATTAATGCTCCCAAATTCTTTGCAATGCCATTAGATTGTAAGCTCTGACAAGGTTAAATCTAATGTTATTCAAAGGCTGTTCCCCGAAGCGGATTCCCTTTTGGTAGTAGAATAATTGTTTTACTGTTTAAACATTCAGGCTTTCCTCTCTATTTCACAGTTCATAAAGCACCTTTATGGTTCTGAGGCGGTTTTGTCTTTTCCCAAAGAGAACAGAAGGCAGTTTGTTTTTCCAGCTTTGATTAAATCCTACATCCCACAAGCAGTGAACCTGTGATACTGCCCTACTGTTTTTAATGGTCTCCCTCTATTAAGATGCCAGCACTGAATGTCTTTCCTGCAGCCCCAGCGCGTTCTGCTCCGAGCCTGCTGTAAGCACTGCTGGGTCTGAGGTTAATGTGTACACAGCACAACTCATTAGCCCTGCGTTACTATCTGAGCCAAAAATCAACGTGATCGATCCAACAGTATGTTTGGGCTTGGGACTAAGACTCAAATGAGGTCTCACCAAAAGCAAAGGTCAGCAACTTGGCACAAATTTCGCTGTGCATGGAGAAAGCTTTTCTTCCAAACTATTCATCTGGGAAGGTACAAATGACAACTAATATGGGCTTCATTAAAAATGCGTAGAGGAAACCCCTGGGAGAGGACAAGGCTCCCTTGCTATCAAATTTTCAATTTTTTTTCCAGTTCTTTTCTAAAGCTTTTATTTACGTTACAGTAAAGACAATGTGGAGCTTAAAGATAGCTGTGAGGCTTGGGGTTTAGGAGACTCGTTAGACTAATTATCATGATGTGCACTATCAATTACTGTCCACTTAAGAAGAGAGGGCAATTCTGCAGGCAGAAATAAATCTTCAGAACTGAAGAATCTGGGGGAAAGGGAATAAAAGGATTTTTTTTTTATCAGCACTGGGGTTTTTTTATGTTAAAACTCCGTTGTCAAAACATTTCCCATCTTAAAATAACTAAAATAAAACAATCATTAATTTAAGAGTGGGAGAGAGAAAAGGAATGATACATGAAACCTTTTCAATTGTGGATTTGTTTCAAGTACAGTTCTTACAAGGATATCTTACAGGTCTTACCAGGATGACTTCTGCCACAGTCAGGCCCTGAAATCAGAACTTCAAAATATGCTATTTTACATATGGTATCAGCATGTTCTTTCTTCCTCAGTAGCCAAGGGTGCTGAAAATACTATAGATACAACAATTAGACTTTATGAAAAATACTTCCCTGCAGTCAACAGAGTTGCTGTGTTGCAATATAATTGTCTAATGGCACATTTTTGTAAGGGCTCTCATGGTATTATGGGGTATAATTTTATTTTTACAGGATTTGATAATAAGGTAAAAGGCTCGTATTAATAGCCTTAGGAACTTATTACATAAACAGAGATTGAGCATTAAAATTGAACTGGATTTGTAGAGTAGGCACTGAATGAATGTCTTGCCACACTGAAAATTGTAACACATAATTTTTCCCTCTTCACTGCTATTTTAAAACTCTCTTATTCTTCTAAAGGTCAGTCCTTTTTTCCAACAGATAACACAACTTCTCCTCAAGATATATTTAGAAAATCTGTTTATTTTTCTCTGTTAAGAGTTGTTTGGCAAAACAGCTTTCAAGGCATATATTGCTCCTGCTTGTACCAGCAGCGATACTCTGCTGCTCCACAACAGCCCTCCAACATTAACCAGCTCATCTGTCCTAAAAGCACTTGTGGGTAGAGATAGCACTCCTCTGATTGCAAGCTGAGTGGGTGAGCGGATGAGCGTGATGGGGCAATAATATGCAAAAACAGAGGAAAAAACCCTAAATGGTTCCCTCTAAATTAGGGCATTTTTACTAAGAATAGCTCTACTTTTGCCAGAAGTTTTCCCTAGGGATCAGCTGAGGGACCTGGGGGAAGAAGAAGGGCTGCAAAGCAAAGAGGTTTTTTTATGGCCAATTCTGCTGCTTTCTGATCTGTTTATTCATGCCATTAATCAAAAAGCTGAAATAGGAGTATTGTTATGCTAGGAAAAAAACAAAGAAACGATGACTGGGGTGAGAGGAATTCATACTGGGCAAAGCCTGAAGGTCAACACTCCCCTAATGGGCCCCTCCATTCCCTTGAAGGTGATTTTTAACTTCAGGAGACAAAACCAGCAAATGAGAACCAGGTAACTTTTAACAGAGAAAATGCAGCTTGATGGGAACTTAATGCCTGAAAAATCCAGGATTCTCTAAGATAGACAACCTCCTTCTTTTCAAGCTTCTAACATGCAGCCCGTAAGCAGAAAAACACAGACAATTGAGCAAACAGAGTGCAAGGGCATAGCTCTTGCAAAACAGCGTTTGCCAGCACCCCCACATCGCACAGATGTGTACTCAGGGTGGATCAGCCCTGGGGGTGTAAGCATAAGTCTGCTTGTCCCATAGAGGTGACGTGGGATCCAGGGGCTGAAGGGTGTCCCCAGCACTGCTCGGCTCAGTGCAGTCGATGGGGTCAGTGCTCAGGGCTTTCCTGCTGCTCACACTGCCTTTGCCTTGCTCTCTGTTTCAGCAAAGAAACAAAAATGGTTTGCCCCAAACCACTGCCTTAATGGCAGCTTCCTCACTCCGAATAACCACTCCAGAGCATCTCCAAACGCCCAGGATGAGCTCCACACCTTCCTCAACCATTGTGCTGGTCTGGTTTCTCCCACCCTGTATCCCACAGCTGGGCAAGAACAGGCGCTTCCCTTTCCTAACCCACCACTGCTGGCACTCTACTTGCATCAGTGAGAGGAGGCAGAAACACATTGGGGTAGAAGCAGATAAGTTGTTTTGGCACTTAAGTGCTAAAAATAATTAGGAAGGCCACACTCCACTCCCCACTGACAGCAGTGCTGCATATGGGTTCAGTAGAGGTCTGTGCTCCCTATGCAACATGTTTTATAAAGGAGGTTCATGTTGCATTTAAATCACGTTTGAAAACCAAAGAGCATCACTGTCTCCAATTCCTTCACTATCTTTCTTGCAATATTTTCTGTCAGAGGCTGAGAGAAAAAAGGAAGCCTTTCCCCAGCTTCTGAAGGAAGGGGATCAAAGCCTTCCTTCACATCACACCTGTATCTTTGCTGTTTGTTTTTTTTTTTTTTTAATGAACTGTACTGCGAACATGTTCAAACAGCGGCTTTCAAACCTGTGAAGCCCCAAAAGGTGAGATGACTAAGCACATGCACAAGGAGAGCTGGACCCTTTCGGACAGATCAACTGCAGCTGCCAAGGCAAAAGACACAGAGGCCCAACATCCTGAAAATTTAGCAAGATCTAGGAAGAAAATACCTCATCTACCAAAATCTAGAAAGCTCCTTGTCCAGCAAAATCCAGCCCAGCCAAACAGCAGTTCCAGTCTGGGTTATCTGGGAAAAAGAGTTGAGTATTCATGCTGTGGCAGACACACTGTGCTAAGTAGCCAGTGCTCAGAACCACATCAGGATATGCTCCAGACCTCACTAGGATGTGGTCCCACAGCCACCACCCTGTTCTGTTGGAGAAACCAAGAGAAACAGCTCCCACACCTCAGGAAGGCACTGAACTCCCCATTTCCTTCCAGCATCCTCTCCCTCCTTTCAAGCCACGGCCCAGCATTTCCCCTCTCAAACCCTGCCCCAGGTTTGCTGACCAGACATCTGCACAGGTCCCTGTCACAGCACAGCCATGAGGATCCTGCCTGTGGTTGGTGTCCCCCTGCCTGTGCAGGCATAGCTGGCAGAGCAGCAGCCACACCTCAGGCTCAGAATTCCTCCTGATGCAGGGAGGGAGAAGTTAAATAAAACTCTATGGAGAGGGATGATTATAAAAGGAACTCTCTCATCATTCCTGGGGTTCATAGGAACAGCGACAGACATATGCTGTATTTTATGGAGAAAGTTAAGCCATCTCAAAGGACAGTCAGATCAAAGCTGAGGCAGAGAGAGAGCGGGAAGGATGTGATTACCTCTGCTGGGATCCAACCAGAACTAATGCAGCCCTCATGGGAAGGGCGAGGGGATATGCAGGACCCAGTTCACACTGCAGTTCAACTTCTGCAAGAATAATTTAATACCTAAAGGCTACTACAGGCACAACAGTGCTCACTCACTATTTGACTGTGCTCTATAATTATCCAATAGAGGGGTTTTCCTTCACTACAACAACCAACTGTGCTGCAGAAATACAGACTTTCGATTTCAGGTCCTCCATGCATTTACCATCATATTTCTATGATTTTTCCTTATTTACTTATACCTATTCTTCTTTCCAGTCCTCTCAGTGCAATGAGCACTTCACTTACTTTTATTATTTGCTCTTCTCTCATTTGCATGGGAAGAAATAGCATGTGTGTTACAGATAAAGACTGGCAAAGCCTTTAAAACAGTGCAGTGAATGAAAAAGCTGTTTTCAGCCTGAGTTTTCCTTAATATGGCCATTTACTGAAGGCACCTAAAGCAAGGAGAGAACGATGTCACTGCTGGTAAAAACGGCCTGTGGAGGAACCTTGCTGAAGCTTGGAGAGGAAATTACTCTTCATGCTATTTCAGGTTTACGTCTTTCCTAAGAACAGGCTGATCGTTATCCCAGATAATGAAGACTGTTAATGTAATTAAGAACTCTGTTCTGGTGTTTTACAAAGCAAACAAATAAGTTCCAGAATTAATAAGCTGCAAGGTTAAGTGACACAGGGCAAAAGCAGGATTCTTCCTTTGGATAGAAGTGCTCCACACTAAGTCATTAGCTGGTATTTAAAAGTGCAGTTTCTAATTTAGGACACAGAGAAGGCTTGCCATTTGAGGTATATGTAATCTCTAAAAGGTCAGATCAATTTTAAGATTATGACCAGATGTATATTATCAATATGAGAAATTGCATCCTTCTTTAACCACAAAAAACAGGAAACCAGGACCAAATAGCCTTGCTCCTCTTCCTGGATATTATAGGTGGGTAGTATTTCCAAACTGTCTGTAAATCCCTTGCAAATAAGTTAGGCATTTCAGTAATAGTTTTTTTAGCAAGCACTCATTTTTCTAGCAGTTTATTTATCTGGTAAAATCATATATTGATTTGTATGGAGTAACACACAGTACAACCCAAAGCTTACTGTAGGCTCAGCCTAAATATGCACAGGTACTTTCCAGGCACAGAAGAGAGACCTGGGAGTTCGTATAACCTGGATTTTATTCCTAAAAGTGCTGCTGGTTCAGATTGTGCAGCCTGAGGCAGCCACCCCAGAGAAACAGTGGCACACTGCCTAATGAAGCAGCAGCTTCCCAATCCCCTCCTCCTTGCCACAGGTTCTCACTACTTGTCTTGCACTGGGATTTGCCTCTGTCACAAAACCTGTAGAAAATGAATGGTGTCCCTCCAAAAGTAATGACTTTTCTACCAGAACTGCCACCACCATGATGGAAGAGCTGGGAGTGCTGAGGGGAACAGTGGCAGCTGCAACCACAGACACAGCAATGCCACATTTTTTAAAATGCTGCCTAGCAGATGCTGTGCTTTATAGGAAGGTGGTTGAAGTCAGATATAAATAAATACGATCAGATAACATCAGACACATAATGTTAAATAATGGCAAAATGTTTTAACTATGTGGTAGGCTGGTGGTTTTCTTGTGTAAAGACATTTTAAGCTCACTTTTACAATTTGGAAATGATATAAAATCTTTTATCTAAAGATCTCCATTTCTTTGAAAACCCATTTGTCTGTGATGAGAATAACAACATGGCTGTGTTGCTGTCTACTTATTTTGCTAACCTGTGAACATGCTTCTTAAGGAAATGGTAACATTTTCATTTCATACTGGGGAATAAAATAACCTCAAACATTTGAGGTTATTTGCCTAAATCTTGTTTGGACAGCTTGCACATCTCACAATTTTCCTGCTATCACTAGCTCCTCTGAATTAGAGTGAGAGCAGGGAGATAAACGTAGTACTGCAGTATACAGCTCAATGCTGAAGATCACTCTGCTGTGACATGCCTTGCACTTCAGCACTAACACAATGATACGGTTATCTAAGGTTTGAGGAGACTGAACAGCCTGTAATATATTAACACACTTCTCATTTCAGAGATAGTGTCAGGAGCTAAAAAACAACTCTGGTTCGCCATGCTCCTTGGGTTATTTCCCCTCAGGTCTTTTCTTCCCTCTGAAACCCACACCAGATTTGTGGGAGCAGCAACACCCTCGCCCTGCACAGGCAGAGCAACATGAACAGGAACCATGTGCTGGGGTTAAGATCTAGTGAGAAAAGCCCATAAGGTCACTTTTTATGCAGCTTCAAAAATTAACATTCTAAAAGACAACTTGCAGCAATTCCTATTTTTAAGTTTCTCAAAGGAGCTTTGAGATAATTTTAAGAGGTCCAGTGCCTGTAAGACATTTGACATCCGGAAAGGAGAACAGTTTCTGGCTGCAGAAGCACTTTTTCTTTCTTCCAAGCCTACATGAAAAGTGTCACTGGCACAGCGAGGACAGAGAGAGATGCACAGCTCAGGGTTTCATTTAGTTTTGGTTTGTTTTTTTTCTTAACTGACCCAGCTAGGCTGGCGCCTGGCTACAGTTTCAGCTGCCCCTGAAGCCAGTCACACTTTTGCTTGTGTGGCTGGCTGCTGAATTGGCAAAAGCTACCTTCACAAAACCCGTTTTGCCAGAACACCTTTTTGTGTTTGCATAAAAGAAGAAAAAATTTAGATAAAGCTTTTGCCAACGATATTTTGGGCTATTGGAGCAGACGTTACAGACTGATTAAATAAACCACCATTTCCTCAGTGTTTTAACTCTTCAGTTCAGAGCAGAATTTGCTCCTCACAAAGGAACTCAGTGGTAGATGGGTAAGTGTAAGGAGAAGAGCAGTGATGCCTGTTTCAGCTCCTCTGTAAGCCATGAGATGTGCAGAAATATTAAAAAGAGGGGGGAAAAAAAGTTGGAGGAGACATTTCTACAAGGATTGAAAGCATTTCTGGAAGGAATAGAAACAATACACACTTGGAAAAGCTGCTCAATTTAGATGGCATTACTAACTTCTCTTTTTTTTATTTGGTTGCTAAAAGTATCTTTACAGGGAGCAGTATAAAAAGACAAGACCTGGACAGATTAAAACCCACATGTAACTATTCCCTCATGTTTTGCATTACTGTTAAATGCAGAGGTCTTGCAGAAGCGAAAAGACAAATAAAGGGAACCCAAGGTGATGAGGAGTGCACACGCTTCATTACAAACCAGCACTTGGTATTTCTCTCAGTTACAGAGACGTTTTAGGACACTGGTGACTAATACAACTCTCGAATCCTTGGTCAGCTTTAGAAGCCTTCCTCATAAGGCCAAGGTCAGGACAAGGCTACTTCCTCAATAAAAGAGGGAATATGGCATCTCTAATGATTGCTTCTGGCTGTTTTTCTCCTTGCCTATAAGAAGGCCACAGAGAACATTTGCTTTCTTCAAGTGATGCAGAGCTCTCTATTTACTGGCAGACAGACCCTCACTGCCCACCAGGAACCTGAAAGTGGATTTGCAAGATGGAAGTTTCAGGTTGAAGACCACAAGTTTAGTGCTTTCTTCACAGGGAAGTTCAGTTAAGGTGGTAGAATCCTGTTAGCATGCAATGGCTTAGTATCTTAGATAACCTACTATTTATTTTAATGTTACCCACCTGAGGGAGGCTCCCCTAATGAATCTATTTTTGTAGTATCATGAAGGTTGAAGCTTAGAGCTAAGTTTAGAGCAGAGTCATATAAAAAATATCAAACCAGGAAATAGCTTAATTGAAGCAGAGAGTAATCACAGCAAATTACAGTGAAATTTCTGTGGGATTACATTTTGCATTCCCCAAACAAGCAGAGGAATTCAGCTCACAGTCTTCCCATTTTGCTGAGAATTCACTTTAAGGCTATGCTATGTAAGTAACAAAATACGATGCCATAAGAGCTGTCTCAAAAGTTACAGTCGAAGATGTTTCTGTGACCCTGTGGGAAGCCCATGCTGGAGCTGGCTCCTGGCAGGACTGGTGGCCCTGTGGAGAGAGGTGCCCACCGTGGAGCAGGTTTGCTGGCTGGACCTGCGATGCTGCGGGGGATCCACGCAGGAGCAGCTTGTGAGGAACTGCTGCCCATGGCAAGGACTCATGTTGGAGAAGTTCCTGGAGCACGGGCTCCTGTGGGAGGCACCCCACCCTGGAGCAGGGGAGGAGTGTGAGGAGTCCTCTCCTGAGGAGGAAGGAGCAGCAGAGACAAGGTGATGAACAGAGCACAACCCCATTCCTGTCCACTTGTGCCACAGGGAGGGGAGAAAGGTAGAGAAAATTACAAGGGAAGAAGGGAGGGACAGGGTAAAGGGTTTTAAAGATTTGGTTTTATTTTCTCATTACCCTACTCTGGTTTATTTGGTAATAAATTCAATTAATTTTTCCCCAAGTCTGTTTAGCTCACAACAGTAATTGGCAAATCATCTCTCCCTGCCTTTAACTCACAAGCCTTTTGTTTTCTCTCCCCTGTCCAGCTGAAGAGGTGGGGTGATAGAGCGGCTTTGGTAGGCACCTGGCATCCAGGCAGGGTCAAACAACCACACTGGTATTCACAGTGCACTTCCACAAACCACTGCAGAATTTAATCTCTTCCCACTAACAAACCCAGGTTTTTCACAAGGAGCATCTGTGGTCAGCACCTGACTCAGCTGCCTTGAACACCTCCTCTGAAACGGTATGTAAACAGCTGGCATATATACAGTATATGCAGGTTATCACTCTTTCATCCAAGCTTTACAGCCCACAGTCTAGTAAGAAAATAAAAGGAATTTCACATCACTTTTTGCCATTTGTAGGGATTTTGTCTACTTTTCAACAGGTCTCCAACATGAGAGGAAGGTGGGAACTTTTAACATCACTCAGCTACTACTGCACAGTTCTGGATGGTTTTTAGTGAAAAAAACCAAGCTGCCTTTTGAGTAAGAGTGTCACTGCAAATCTCTCAAGGTTAATTCTTGGTAACAGCCACCATAAATACACTGGAGCATGCACAGAGCCACAGCTTGGCCCTAACAAAGGCAAAACAAGTTTCACCGCTAAATTTAGAAAGACCTCAAAAAGGTCCATATTGAGTAACACAAAGTAAGATTTCAGCCCATAAGGGGAAAAAGAAAAAAAAAAAAGAAAAAAAAGGGAGAAAGAGAGAAGCACGTGAATGGGATACTGTGTATTAACTGTAAGAAGAGGAAATTGATAAACCAGAAGCCATGTGTCCACTTAAGATGGTCTGTGAATATTATACTTACGAAATCTATATGATCTGCTACAGAGCAGTTACCCTTTCAGAAGAAAGCATTTTGCAACAGGAAAAGCCCCTTATGTTCAGCTTTTTATAAGTTTATAGAAATACAAAAAGGAAAACAAGATTAAAGATCCCGTGGCTGCGTAGTTTAATACTGCTAAAATTTACTTACCAATCCTTTGGTGTTTTAATCCTAAATTATTCCCCCAGAGTTTGACATTTTCTACAGCACTAAGCCAAAGAGTCGTGCTGTTATCCCCACTCTGTGAGCTTGGAGGGAGGGACGAGAAAAGATACAAAACCTGCCTGAAAAGCTTTGCAATCTTTGTGTCACTGCAAGTGGTGCAGAGCGACCGACGTTTTGCTAAAAATTAATCGTGTGCCTTCTTAAAGGACACTGTGCCTGTGTCTTCCGTATTTTCATCTACAAAATCCCAAAAGGAGATAAAACATACAGTATTTTTTTTCAGGGCAGTTACAGTCGGTTTTCCACATCTGTGCTGGATGCACGGGTTGAAAGGGCAGTGTGTACACAGTGGCCATTTTTCCACACACCCCAGCTGGACGGGCAGAGATGCTCTGAACGGCTGCCCAGGCAGTAGATGGATGGGAATTATTTCTAGGCACAATTCTAACACTGCTACCACAGCAAATCCACACTTAGCAGTTGGTACAGTGCCTAAAATGAATTCTGAGACTACTGATTTAAAATCAGATCATCTAATACTGATACCACCCCTGTGCACTCATGGATTGTCTTTCCACAGGTCAGCGGATCCCAAACTACTCTTGAACTGAACACAAGGTTTTCTCTGTGCATAAAACATTTTAAGACTCAAACTTTAAAAGACAGGCAAGAGTTGCAGTTGCAAGCTCAGCCTTATAGGATGCTCAGCTCAAATGCAGGTTTACAATCAAAGAACAGGCTCCCAGCCTTTATGGGAAGTTCCAGATCATGCCCAGCTCCAGAGGCCAGGCACAGCAGAGGGGTGGCCCATGCACCAAGTAAGTAGGTACTTTCCAAGCTGGGAGTAGGAAGGTGACAACTCATATACATGATGGGAGCTGTAACAGCAGGTGAACTCAAGGGCTGGTGTCAGTTTTTGTGATTCATGTCCCATTCCTGAACTTGACATGCGACTTTTTCATCTCCCAGGAAAGTCTTTGTTAATTGGCATGTAGAAGCAAAGACTATGGAGACACTACAGTTTTCTGCTTGTTTTTTTTTAAAGCACAAAAATTGGCACGTTAAGAAAAGAAAGATCTTCAAGGAAAGCTAAATCAAACCCCAGAATCTCATTTAGTCTCTCTACTTCCAGACAAGGGTGAGTTCAGGAACAGAGAATAAGAGATAGAGAGCTTAGAAAGGAAAATAAGAATGTTTTCATTACCTTTTCTGCAAGCCAGCCTAGATGCCTAATCTCTCGACTTCCAGCAATCCCTGTTTTACCCAGCTGGTCTCTGACCTCTGCAATCACCCTGGGGATGAGCTCATTGACACTGGAGTGGATGGCATTGAACCAGGCCTGGGCTGTAGCCGAATCCTTACTCCTGAGCACCACGGTGTGCTTGGCATCAGGTGAATGAACTTCAATAATTCTAGAAAAATGGGGGGAAAAACATCATGTTCATTCATATACTAATAGGCAGCTAAATTTATTACCTCGTTTAGTGAATGCAATGAGTTAGAAAGGATACTAATATTGAGACCTATCACTAAAAACTTACCTTTGCAACACCTGAATAAAGTAGGATCATCTTAACTGAAGCCAGGTCTCTACTGGCGTTATGATAACATCCTTGAGAAGGGGATTTGCCTGTGCTGATGCAATCCCACATACAGCATGTCAATAGGAGTTTCAAATATAAAAACAAGAGGAACATTCACTGACATGGACACTGCCCAGCACTGCAAACTGCATGGAAGATGACTGTGGAGAAGCCAGGGATAAGCTGCTGCCTTCCTTAGCAGGGTATCATGGCACAACCAGAATTTTTCAGTGTGTTTATTTTACACATATAGAGGAATTTTTTATACATCCCAAACAGAGGAATTTTCCTAGGATTGTTCTGTGGTTTCAGTGATACCACTACACATTAAGCAGAGGCCTAGCACAACTGCCCTTCTCCAGGAATTACCAACATCCTCAATGCTCCATTTAGATCCTGCTAACAGTGGCAACAAGAAAGTACTAACAACAACCATATGATTGCTGCTGGCAGGCACCTTTTACAGATTTTCAAACTCCTGTGGAAAGAGATGAATTTTGTTTCGAAGAAAACATTCCTACTAGACTATCCTGTGGGTTTCCACCGTGGTTTGAAAAGTACAACCGAACACAGTTTTCAGGAAAACGAATCCTGTTCATTGTGGTTGTGGGACCTGTGCCAACACCTTTGCTAACAACAACAACAACAAAAGTGCTTTGACAGGCAGCTGCAGCTATTTCAGCTCTGTTCTTAGTGAAGTTATTAGTTATTAGTGAGGCTTTGCGTGCTCTTTATAGCTTTGTGGGCCATTTTACTTGAACATCTGTTAAATAACCCACAAAGTAATAGCCTGTTTTACCTTTATGTGGCAATTATAAAACAAAGCCCTGGTCATTGCCCATCACTCAACCCTGTATCACATTTGTGCTTTTTTATTATAAAAGTACAGTGACAGCCCCGAATGTTACCCTCTCAAATTCGACCTGGGATCTGAGCCTAAGCATGTACTTCTGTCCTGTGTACGGCTGCCCAGTCTCTGGGACACACAATGACTCCTTTCTGCAGCAGAAAATTAATTAGTTCAGTGGAATTTATTCAGGTTGAGGTTCAAAACAGTACTGTAATGCAAATACTTGTTGTGCAATTACAAAATCCTGCAATTTGGAGCTTAACTAACAATTAAGAGGTTTTAATTACTTGGTTAAACCAGAGGAAAGATCTGGGGCTACGAGAGGAAGGATCCCTGGTCTAATGTTTGTCCATTTTGGGAAGGGGAGGTTTCCCTGTAGACACTGTTCTAAATATAGAAAAGGTCATGATTTTCCAAACTCGGCAGCTGATCTGTTCAGGGTCTTAAATCACTGGATAGTTTAAGAAGTGAAAGCTTCTAGCTTCTAACAGCTCAGTAAAGCTGTTGCAGCTCAGCACTGTCTGAAAACTAATGTTTTTATTTAGCCACTCCAGGATGCACCGAACATTCAGTTTCAGGTACCAAAGCAAAATTCCTTGGTACATGATGGCAGTTTTGCGAACTAGAAAACTACATTTGTAGACAGGCACATTCCAAATCACACTCTCATTTTTTTCTGAACTGCTAGAAACAGCCATCTCCTTCATGGTTAGGATTTAGCCATTTTGTGTCCACTGATCATTACGATCATGCACAGCTACCATACTCCAGTCTGTCTTTCCATCACAAACACAGCTCTCCAACTGCTGAGTCCCACTGTGACTCTGAACTGGAGTTTGAGCGTGTTCTTGTAGGCAGCCACCATCAAAAACAACGTAGACAGGCTTGGATTTTCAAAATACATTGTGGTGATCAGTGAAATGTTGCTTATTACTTACAGAACAGTTTTTGGCACGAGATCTTACAGCATTTCACAAATGAGGTCAGTGACAGCATCCTCATTTCACCAACAAAAAAGTGGAAAAGTGAAGAACCCAGGCAAGGCAGGGAACAGGCCAGGAGCAGCAATCAGGATTTTCAGTCCGCTGTCTCCCATTTTAATACTTCTTTTAAAAACAAAAAATATTTGGACAACACAGCAGTACTGTGCTGCTTTTGAAAAATGGTAAACACACCATATAGATTGTGTGAAACAACGCTCTTTACAAAGCTTGCGGTTTCTACATGGGAACTTCCACGTACAAACTCACTCTATATCATACAGTAAACAAGTGCTGAACACAGACTCTAAAGACTCAGAAGAAAGTGCTGCTTTTTCAGTTGCAAAGAAGCAGCAGCAAACTTGTGTGATTTCCTTATAAATTAGAGTTGTAGTAGGTTTTGACTTAAAAATATATTATTGAGAGCTGAAAGAGCTTCCAAATGGCAACTTGCTTACCTCCAATTTGTAAATTCTTCCTTCAAACAAGTGGATTAACATACAAACAGGTATTTTAGTACTTGGGCCTTCATCAAAATGTATTTTCCTTGATGGTGACTATTAAAGTCTTTGTACAAGAGTTCTATCCCCTAAAATAATGAATATTTAGACAGTTGTTACCAAATCTGTTTAAGGGGTTCTAAACCATGCATATTCCTTCTAATATCTACATATTCAAATGTGATATCAAAGTCTAAATTCTATTACACATATGCATGCACACATACTTAGCCATGCTTGCAAAAATACTCATCTCTCAGTGCCTTCTAACAGAGCTAGTTTGGGAATGCCAGTCAGTCACCAAAGTTTGATGGTGATGCACTAACAACTGCAGGAAGTCTTCCTTGTTCCATGAACTGAGTAACAAGATGACTGGACAATACTACTACACACCTCAAAAGTTAGTTCAAAACAGGAATACATGCTGCTTTGACAGCGCTGAAAATGATCCTTTTTACCCATGGCACTTGTCTACTCCCAGAAATACATCTGCAAGCACCATTCCTTAGCAAGCTGCTACGTAGGCCAACTTTTATTTACACACCTAAAGTCTAAATCCTCAACTGTCTGAACTCTGCTACTGCAAGACCTGGACTAGAAAACCTTAGGAAACCAAGCTTGCAGATTTCCACCAAAAACCCAGGACTCCTGTCTCCACAGCCAACTGGGATGGAGATACTAAAAGAAACTTTAAATCCTCCCGGAAACCCATGGGCTCTGACTGCAATCAGATGCTGAAAGTGCTGCATCCCTATAAACTCTTTCCTTTTCTGCCTTTCAGCCCACGCTGCTTTGATTCACCAGTCCAATTGGATGGTGCTTTCTGTATAGCAGCTGACTGATGGCATTTCCATACTTTCTGAAAAGCAGAAAAATACCAGTGACCTTAGTAAACTCCAAGACTAAGGCACTTAAATGTTTCCAGCAGTCCAGCCATTATATTTTTGATTTGTTCCTTGGCTAAACTGACCATCTCTTAGTGATTTCTGGTTCTCTGCAGTTCAGTGATAAAGTTCCCTTAATTCCCCACTGAATTGAAATATTTAGGGCAATGCCACAGCTGTGTTTATTCTCACACTCCACCACAGTTATGTAAATACTGCATATGGAGCTGTTTCTGATAAAGCCCATACCAACCCAAAGGAATTATATGTTAGCTCTAGATGACTGCCAAGATGCGCGGCATCTCTCCAGCTTGGCAATGCATATGAATGATATCACATTTTCTCAGAGATCATTTGGAAAACCTTATAATAAAAGAGCAATTTTCTCTCTCCTTCTCAAAAACCCTCAGTGAGCTGAGGAGTGTTTCCAGCATCCCCTTCTCCACCCGCAGAACACAGGGGTGACACAAATCCCAGTGCTTCCAAATGCTGTAACCTGGCATGTAAGAGGAAAACTCCCTCCCTCGCTTCATCAGACTTTTTACTTTACAGAGGATCAGAAGAAGTTGAAAGCAAATGTTTGGTAGACCATACTCACTCCACATTTGGTAAAGCCTCTTTCTGTAGGAGTGCTCATTATCTAAGAAATACCTTTTATCAAAACTCTTGAAAGTACTTCTCTCACCAGCATTGGCTCAGGACCAAATCAAGCACTGAGTTACACTTCATGACTCTTCCTGGGTCAGATTATGTATTCAGTGACTGATTAAAGTGTGCAGTAAATCCCTTGAAGTTAATGATAAGCTGGAGCCAGAGTTACTCAAGTCCATCACACTACTTTGATTTTGCACTGGCACAGTGAGGAACAAAACAGTCTGTCACTGACTTTGCAAACTTAAAGATGAATCAAAGGCCAAACTGTTCCCTCTGTCTCCTCCATCACTGTCTGCACATAAAACCATGGTAAGTAATTTTGGTTTTTTCTGAAAACACAAACATAGGAGCCTTTCCAGAAAAAGGGGGGATTTAGAAGAACACAACCTGATTTATTTTTAAATAGTTGTAGGTTTTGCTATAAAATAAATTTTAAAAACCTGTTAAGGTTCTTTTGAATTCTACATGCAGCATCAGGAGATGAACCAGGAACAGAATACATTAAAATTAAGCAATGGAAACTTTGGGCTCAGTCTGCGAGGAAAATATTCCAGAGAGAGACTGTTAGGCTTGCAATGAATTCCTCAGCACACTCTCTGAAGAAGCATCTTCACTTGATGAACCTAAATGGAGGTGAAAGCAATTTTACCAAGCAAGCGCTACTTGGTAATCAAGTGGAATTTTTGTGTGTGAAAGGCTCTCAGTCCCCTCGCTGTCAGAAAGGTACTTGCTGTATTCACAGTTACTCGGTGACTTTCAGCTCACAGTGCTAAAAACAATGTAGATACTTTCTTAGGAGCTAGACTAGACTGATGTCCAACCAGAACGTGTATATATCACTAATGAGCTGTCACAGTTGTTTCTATTTGCCACCAGCTGGGCTTTAATAAAAGAGATATTAGCAGAGTTGTGCCACAAGCAAGTAAAGAAAGGATTTGGTTCTGCAATGGACTTGCTCACATCACTGCATGCAGGTGCTGACCAATCTGCAGAGACATCACACACTGCCTTCTCCACCCAGAGCAACCACAAAAGTAATTGAATAGTTTTTAAGTATATATGGATATTAAGGAGCAGGACTCTTACACCACAGTCCCCAAAAGATGTCTTATCTTTTACTTTCTTGAATTTTTCTTTTATATTCTCATTGTAATTGTACTGAATATTGGTAATCCAGGAACACAGTCGAGTCTTCTTCACAGTGGATTCAGCACAAAACAGTGGCAAAAGCACTGTTTCAAGGAGCAGTTGGGTCAATTATTTGGGAAAAAAACCACAAACAGCATTATTTCATAGAGATGTCACAAATTTGATTTAACTTTAGAGGATGCTGAAATTTTCAGAACAGAAGATGTGATTGCTATATTCAATACACTGACCACAGCTCCCTGCAGCAGCTCTTTTCCCTGAAGCAAAGCCACAGCCAAACTCAGAGCAGCAGCAGCAAAGCAAACCTTCTGCAGCTGGAACTGCATTTGGGCTTGGCAAAGAGCATATGAGACTGCAGCTGGTAATAGTGGTAAAAGACCCTTCAAATTGAGAAGAGGGTGGGGGGTCTCATGCTGCTGCATAAATAAGAGATCACAGGTTTGGAGATGCATTAGATGTCTTCTGAGAAGGAATGCCACTGTTGCTGTTAGGAAGTGCTGTAGTAGGACCCAGGGGAAAGAAGAGGATGTGATCCACAAGCATGGGTGAAAACTGATATGGAAACAGGGAAAATGAGTAGGGCTGCTGACAGATCAGCTCTGTCTTGTGGATGAATTGTCACAGAAGAAAGTCTTGCTGGAAGAGAGAAACGGCAGGTCCGCCTTCTCTGGCAGGATATGTCTCAGTGTCTCATTATTTTATATACATACTTTTTGGCTTCCAAGATCAAGAATCCCAGGGATCATTGCTTACTCGCCAAGGGAAGCAAACCAGAAGCCAGACAACCATGACTACAAAGCCACAAATTCCCTCTGGATCAATTAGTGGCCCCTGAGTGCTGTGGGGAGAGGCACCACCTGGGAGCCAGTGTCCCAGAGATACTGCCAGCTTCTTTGGGGACAGTGTGCATGGGTCACCTCCTGACACTTCCACTACTGGCAGTAGACCCATCTTCCCATTGAACAGACACAGAGACTGATGGACAAGCTGTATGTAAGTGATGAGAAGAAGTAGCAACTTGAGCAAAACACTTACTACAGTAAAACAGGAACTTTCATCAGCAGAAACACAGGTGAAAGCAAGCCAGAAGTGACCGGAGGGTATTAAAATGGAAAAGTATCCACACACGACCTAAGCACTAAGGATCAGCCTCAGCATCTACCAACACTGAGCTGGGGCACCTCTGGTGGCAGCCCACCACCCAGGGCTCACATTGTGGATGTCACTTGTGGCCATACCAGTGACTACACAGGGCGCAAGAGGGAGCAGCTTTAAATACATCAGCTGAAAATCCTGCTCCATAATTAATGGCAGATTGGGCCAGATCAGAGCTGTGAGACTGAAATCCAATTTGCAGACGGGCTGGTAAGCAAGGGAAAGCCCAGCACTGAGCACAGACAACAGCCAGGCAGGAAAAAGGGCCTCGAGGTTGTCACTCTCTCCAAGCCATAACACAAAGACTGTGGGGACAGGGAGCACAGCAGGAAATTGAAACCCTTGCACATTAACTTTCTTTCTTTGGGACAACTCAGGGGTCTTTAAACTGCTCTTCAACATTATTTACCAGCAGCTTGGATGTAAGTACTTACACACTTTTACATACAGATGCACATAAAAACGTGATTAACTATTTGTTCTCTGCCCTGCAGCACTCACACTGCTCTTCCTTTCCATTTATTCTGTGACACATTTCTTGGAGCATTTCTCTTTCTCCATCTCTCCAGAGCTTTGGTTTTTTTTTTTCTTTTTTACAAAAGTGTTTGTTAAGTAAGGTCTGCTACAGTCTTCACTCTCTGGGTTTGTTGCTCCACCTCGTTTGGTTGGCTTCTTCCTCTATCACTTTTTCTGAATTAGTGCTCCTCTCTTCTCTCTGTGCATTTCTCAGGGCAGTTCCTTTTGTTTTGTTCTCCTTCACCTGATTAATTTCCAGTTCCTTTGCTCTTATTTCCATTTCTCAGCTCAACCCTCTACAGATGAAGCTGACTGGAAAAATCAAAATTCTTTGACGACTTCAGAACTCCCTTACTGAAGCGATGGCTGAAACAAAAACCAAAATGCAACACAAAACACCCCCCGCTTTTTTTTTTTTTTGGTTATTTAAGTATTTTCACAGGAAAGAAAGACTTTGGTTAAAAGTTTGTTAATAAAAAGTCCAGCTGAAAGTATTCTTCCAGCCTTAGTTACTGCCACCTCCTCATCACCCACATCCTTCCTCACCACCCAACTCACAATGACATATTTTATTCCTGTCAGGTCACGTTCAGTCCCGCTCACACACAGACACACACATATACATAAAATTTTATTTATAGTCACATATATGCATGCATGCACAGACACTGCTTTTGAGTTACACGTGCAGGAGGTTTACCCATTCCTATTTGATTTATGCTGGAGATGGGCAGGACACCAGGAGCTCACCTGTCTGGCCCAGAAGGATGGGGAAGGGAGAAAGCCCCATTCTATTGTGCCAGGGGAAAAGATTCAACTTTTTTTTTTCAAGAAAATGAGACAATGCCTAGACCCAAATTCACCAAGACCTGCAGAGATTGAAGATCAGTCACGACATGCTGTAACCACCCAGTTCTACACTGGTATCTCAAACACCCTGCAGGAAAACTCAGGGGCTTCCACTGTGTCCCCAAATCCTGGCATATATCCCAGTAATTCAGTTCTCAAGCCATTGCCCAGAGACTACAGCAGTCTTTAGGACATTGGAAACCTCTGTTAACATGATTTTACAGAAAAAGAACTAAATCATGAAGAAAAAAGTAATGAAGTTCACCCTAGTTTGGTGATTTGTCTAAAAAAAGACAAAAATGCTCATCTTTATGGAAGGGATAGCCCTACAGAGGTGTCTGATCTCAGTGGCCTTTCAAGAAAGATGAAAAGAAACTGAGGCTAGGAGAAAAATTGGTATGACCCAGAAAAAATCGTTTGGCTGGTGGGGAGTTTCATAAATGATAGAAAACAACTATTCTGCATAACAAAAAACAAATTTAAAAATCACCATTTCTGCCTAGAGGCTTCAGAGCTCCAGCTCCTACAGGTTTGGAAAACTGCCCCTTATCAAGAGAGATGACTGCAGCTTGCAAAGTGCAACAGCAACTGCAGAGCTGCCCAAAAAGCAGATGATGCAGATTACAGAGAACTGTCAGACAACCAATTACAGAACCATTAATTATTAATTCTATCAGCTAATGAATTATTAATTGTAGGAGTTAATGACTTGCCCCCAAAATACTGTTATGAGAGAAAAAATGCGATGTTACAGGTCGCCCATCTGACAACCCTAGCCCTGAATGCACTGACCCTGCCTACTGAGAAGGGTCCCACAGCCATGCAAGGTATCGAGGAGGAAGAGCAGGCCTTCCACATGACCCATCCCACAACTCCACTCCTGCTCCCCACACCCCAGCTTCTTCCCTCTCCTTCCCTCAGAGTATTGAAGGGGGTGTAGCCAGCGCCTTTTTAGCTAAATTACCTAACTTCTCTCAGCTTGAAAGAGGCAACAGTAGATAAACCTCAAATGCTGCCGACTTGTTCATCCCTTCCAATAAAGAGCAGATCTTGTGAGCAGATTAGCAGTTACAGTACTAAAAACAAACAGGAACATGACAAGAGACATCCAACTTCATGCAAAAGGTGGATTTGGACCCATTACAGTAAAACAGTTGGAAGCTAATGTTAAAAACACATGTTCACCATGACTTTAAATTTGCAGCCTTTTGTGGGCAAGGTTGTAAAAGGTTTCTAACAGACCAAGCACACTGTGATAGTATAGCACAACAGGGTGATTTAAGGATGAGGGGAGAGTCAACCAGAGTTTCACCCTGATTATCGTCACTTTTGTTCTTTTCTGGATTTGAATTACACTCTTTCAACTTGTTTTACTTCAATGTTGGATTGTTGATATGGTAATCTAAGGAGATAATAAACACAGCCCACCAGGAAAAAAAAACCCAAATGCTAACAAAAATTCTTGATATAAATCAGACTGACTCGAGCAGACTCAATGACTTCTTCAAAGGACTTATTGATATTCATATCATAAAACATGTCTGTACCAATAATGATAATTAACTGCTATGTGCCTTTCATCCAAGGATCTCAAGCTGTAGCTCACAACAACACTATGAATTAAGTATGGTCTCTGCATTTCACAGAGGTTCTACAGCCAGAGAGCAGCTCAATAACAACACAAGGGGCAAAGCACAAATTCCTTGAGGAGGTGTGGAGGGTGACTTTTAATACTGGTAATGTACCCACTCTGTATCTTTATCTATGCTCTATCCCCCATGCAAACATAAGTTCTTTGTCTTTCCTTTGACTACCTACAACATTCAGTAACAGAAAAAAGACCCAAGTTTCCTAAATCAGAGCCCAGTCCAGCTAAATCTGTACTGCGCACTAGGGAAAAAAAAATTCCACCTCCCCAGGAAGCCCCACAGAGGTGTGAATGTCCACCCAGGGCTGACACAGCTCCAGCATGTCAGCAGTGCTGGAAACGAGCCATCACCTCTGTACTCCTTGGTCCAGGGCTCAGCCTTTGCCCAGCACCTAACCCCACTGGCTACTGCCAGTGTCACTGACTATGCCCAGTGCTATCAAACTCCCTCCTAAGAGGCAGAAAACAAGGTAAGTGTGACCTGTGCTCTCCAAGAGTGGCTGTAACTCATTCGGGTTCTCTGGTCACTCTCTGTGTCAGAGCCCTGCCCTTGAGAGCCCCAAATATGTGTGGCTCAGGGAAACCATTCCCCCAGAAGCAGAGAAAAACCCCAGGCTGCAGAGGTGCACTCCTAAGCCACACTGCTCTTGGAGGAGAATCAGCACCTGCTCTGCACACCAGGGCCTGCTCGTACCTGGCAGCACCGAGGTATGGTCCTGTTACTAAGCAGGAGACAGGCAGGGTGGGGGCCTGAGCCAGACCATGTTTTCATCAGTGAGATATCCAGAACCTTCTCTACTGCCTAATACTTGCCTCCCTGCCCCCTCAGTTCCCCTTAAGTTATACAAGCAGGAACTTGAAGAGGTACAGGAGCTCCTTGGTCTTTCATTCCCTCATCTACTTCAAGATGTTTTTCTCGTTATTGAATTTTTACAATCTTCTGCTTATGTCTTATATTTGTTGTGAGCATTTGTGACTCAAGTTTTTTGATGCACAGACTTGTTTCTACTATGTCATATTAAATCTGTTTGAAACAGTTTTTTTCTTAAAGAAGCTTCAACTTTCGTTTTCATGTCTTATTGTAACAAAAGTAAATACAAATTAAGTAGAATTTGTTTTATATTTAAGATTTTGAAATGCCATTTTAGAATCACACTGTGCTATTTCATGCTGCATAAGTTACATACTTATACACCAACTACAGTTCAAAATGTTAAATCTCACTGACACAGTGCATTACTGACATTACTGTTATTAAATGATGTAAGAAGAAATTTTTATTAAAAAATGTACTTTGGAGTAAATAGGTCTCAGTCTGTCCTGTTCTGCACCTCCTCGATGTCTTGGGAAGCTCAGGTAATTCTCAGACGCAGCTCATTGTGCAGAGTCCAGAATGAATGGATACCAGCCAGTTCCTCTGCCACCTTGTACTCTGTTGATCCTGAATTCCAGGCACCCACCAAAGTCACGCTATCACTCCCCTCCACTAATGGACAGGGGACAGAAAATATAACAGGTTCCTAAGTTGAGATAAGGACCAGGAGCAACCAGTCACCAAATACCATCACAGACAAAACAGGCTCCAACCTGGGGAAATTAATTGAATTTATCACTAACAAAATCAGGGCAGGATACTGAGAAGTAAAATAAATCATAAAAACACCTTCCTCCTACCCTTCTCTCCCCTTCCCAGGCTCTACCTACTCCCCTCCACTGGCATAGGAAGATGGGGAATGAGGGTTACACAGTTCATCACAGGTTGTTTCTGCTGCTGCTCAGGGAGTGGAGTCCTTCCCTTGCTCCAGTGTGGGGTTCTTCCATCAGGAGTCAGTTCTTCACAAACTTCTCCAACGTGAGTCCACCCCATGGGCTGCAGATTGTCATGAATTGCTCCAGTGTGGGTCCCTTCCCACAGGGTGCAGTCCTTCAGGAACAGGCTGCTCCTGCATGGATCCCCCATGGGGTCACAAGTCCTGCCACCAAACCTGCTGCAGCCTGGGCTTCTCTTGCCATAGGTCCCTGCCAGGAGCCTGCTTCAGCACGGGTTTCCCACAGAATCACAGACTCTTTTGGGCATCCACCTGCTCTGGCGGGCTCCTCAGAGGGCTGCAGGTGGATCTCTGCATCCCTGTGATCCTCCATGGGCTCAGGGGCACAGCTGCCTCACCATGGGCTGCACCAGGGGCTGCAGGGGAATCTCTGCTACAGCACCTGGAGCACCTCCTGCCCCTCCTTCCTCACTGACCTGGGTGCCTGCAGGGCTGTTTCTCTCACATATTCTCACTTCAGTCTTATCTGGCCATAATTGCATCTGCACAGTAACTTTCTTCTTTTCCTTTTCAAATATGTTATCACAGAGGTGTTACTGTGATTCCTGACTGGCTCAGCTTTGAGCAGCGGCGGGTCCATCCTGGAGCTGGCTGCATTGCCACTGTAGGACACGGAGGAAGTTTCTGACAGCTTCTCACAGAAGCCACTTCTGTAGCTCCCCTGCTACCAGAGCCTGGCCATGCAAACCCAACACACACCTATAGAACGTACCTGCTCAACTCTATCTTCTGATTGTAATTCTCAGTCCAATCCTGAAATGGACAATGACAGGAAAAGTTCACTGCTGGGAATCTATCTTGGTGCATTTTTCCTAGCTTCCAGACCAAAGCAAACCTTTGCCATCAGAGGGCCAAATCCTGCCAATGAGTAACCCAGTCACTAAGACTGGACCCTGCTGAAGTTCCCTGTAAGGATCACACTGCTCTGGACTCCTGACACTGGAAGAACATGATGTGTGCACACCAAGTGCTGACAGGATCAGGGACACACCTCTTGGGTTTGGCTGAAAGATGTGCAAGCAGGATTTTAGGGTGACTTCAAAAGCAGATGAGAAAACCTTTTCAGTCCACACAGCATGGTCTCATTTCTCCAGGGAATGTCATGTCTCCTGTGTTGTGTACAGAAGGACCTTTGTATTATGTCCCAAGACTTTAAAAGCACCAACAGAAAAAATTTCACCTGAGAGACCTTTTTTTTCTCCTGTTCCTTAATATAATCACCAGAAATTGATTAAAAGCTTTCTACACGGCAGCAAGATTTACTGCTTATTGGCATTACTAGCGATGACCATTTCCACATGTCCCTTCATCAGGAGGGGATGCTTCTCTGTGAGGCCTGACATTAACCTTTGCTGCTGCCACCAAGAAGGTCACTTATCAGTGAAAACACAGGTGAACAACTGATTTAAGTAGCAATTATTTTAACCAGTTTTTTCCAGCCTAAAATATAATGAGCTCTGCAACTAGAGAAGAATGACACAGATGCTCTTCATCTTTTCTCCTGTTACCATGTTTTTATTATTATAAAAAATTCCTACACACTAATTTTGGGATTGGTTTGTATTAAGGATCTTCTCCTTGGTATCTTACAGCTTTTTTATCAGGTAACAGAAAAGACAATTCCTGATCTCCTCCAGAGTGAACCCACAGGCAGATTAGGTGAAGGAGACATCTGAAAACTGCTGGCTCTAAAAGCACCAGACTTCACTCCTGCTCCAAAATAACGAGCTCACCAAATCATCTGAGAGTAGGCATAGTCTTGAGAATCTCTGAACTGGGGTCAGTCTTCCATGAGAAGAAGAAAGTCTTATGCAAGTCTACCAGCTCTAATGGGAAAAACAATACTCCTCCATGCCCATTAAACCCCCATTTCACTGCAGCTTTCTAAGAACTGGAGATAATTCAGTGCCAACAAGCAAGTATTTCCTTTTGGGTCCCTTAACATAGGTATCTTCTCATGCTGAACATGAAACCAATTCATCCTGGTCCCACAAGGCTGCTATGACATTATCCTCAGCCTGCACTGAAGAAACCACTGCACTGGAAAACTCAGGCTTTCCATGCCCACGCTTGTTCTTAAATGAAAATTAGCTCAGTTATAGTCCAAAGGAGCCCTTTAATGGCCAACATATGCTTTGGCATCCTGCCAGCAGGGCTCTCCTAACGCCATCCAGCAAAGTGACACCATCAGTTACAAAATCTATGTGTGTCAGGTCACTGGGTTATGAAACAGAAGTGTTGTAAGCATGTAAGGACATGGCTTAGGCTCTGCTGTGAGCGAAGATAAAATTATTTTTCTGGAATCAGATTACTATCTCGGAATGCGTTCCAGTGGGAAGGGGTCACTGCGTTGTAATAGCATTTATACTGGGAAATATGAGTTCCAGTATTCAGAATTGTTAAAAACCACTGAAACCAGTAAAGATGCTAATCCATGGGGTGCTACTATGACACTGCAGCTAGCACGATGGTGAGGTACTGCATGCTTGGATGGAAAAATCCATCTTAGACTGCACTGTGCTGGACTACAGTAAAAATCAGAAGTCACTCTTTCCACAGGAAATGACAGCAACACAAAATTAAAACCATGATAACAAGCAACATGACTCTCCCACACATTACTTCCTAGTAACACCGAAGAACACACGCATTTGTAGCGTACTTCAAAAAAGTCAGCTCCATTTGCAGAGGTATCACGAGCAATAAGTGTGTGTCCCTCCGAGTCAGTCCTGGCTCTCAAACCAGCTGAGGGCCAGGAGAGTGACCGAAGGGGAAAACTACAATAAAGTCAAAAAAGAGAGGGGCAAAATTATGAGAAAATTAAGTCAATGCGTGCAAAGTATCGTTACATTGTACTGATTAAAAAAATGCGACCTGTATGAGTATTTTTAAAATACACTCCATGGCAGAGAGAAAGACGAACTCTCAGACAAGTGATACAGCTGTCAAACCTTAAACTATACAGACATATGTGGAAAAAAAAAAGTGGCCAATGTCAATAAACATCTTGATCTAAACTGAGGAAGACTGCCAGGGTTATTTCTGGTTTACAATTGCACTTCTGTAGCAGCCAGTTACCACTGACTATGGTGGTGACCTGTACATGAGATCAAGAGCTGAGGCAAAGTAAAGCCATACTAAACAATAAAGTATGGGGGGGGAAAATTAAAAGGTCAGGCAAATATTAAGAGGAAAGATGGAAAACTACACAGATACTAATAAAGTTTCTAAATTGCAGTGCAAGAGATTACAGAGAAACCCATCCTTCCCAAGCCACTTTCTGCTCTCCCCTCTTCTCCTTATCCTTCTCTGCAAATGAAAATGTAACTTTTGTTTGTGTCTATATGTAAATGCTGAGAATCAAAGAATCATTACACCCAGCTTCTAAGCACTGCAGAAAAACAAAAAGGCCATTATTTGGATGGAGAATCAGTATGTATCACTGACTTGACTGTTCCCTTTTTTATTAGCAGCTGTTAGAGCAGGGATCAGGGAGTGTGCTGGTGCAGTGCAGCTGTTCCACATATGTTATAAATAAGGGCTGGTAAAACCTCATCCTATTTTTAACATTATGAAAAAAAACAAGTCACAAGAACTCCCCATTAATGCCTTGTAAGTGGAACTTTTCTCCTCTTCTTGACTTTAATGTCCAGAACTGAATACTCAAACCAGACCATTCTTAAAACAATATTCATTAAAAAAAGGAAAGAAAATGCAATTTAGTGGAATCAGATTTAGCCAGCCTGGAGGATGTAACCAATTAGTGTGTACAGTGTCTTTTCCTTCAAAAGCAGACACTTAATCAGGATGAAAACAACCCCCTGAGATTCTATTTCCAACAAAAGTGCTGGATTGCTGCATCAAAGTTTCTCTAACACAACCCAAAAGCTGAGGCAGCCTCACGTGGCTCAGCCACCATCACCCACCCTCCCCAAAGCAGTGCTTGCCTCCCTTGCTGGGCTGCTGTGTGCGGCCAGAGCCCCGCTCCTGCTCACCAACCCCAGCGCTGAAAATGTCAACAGCCATTCAACGTGAAAGTGAAATCCCAGCCCCAGGCAAATCCCCATTCACCTGTTTTCGGGGTCTGGCAGTGTCATGTTGCGCGTCACGTAGCACATCTTGAGGGGAATTGTCTTCCTGTCCCTGTGGATGGAGAGCGAGAGCTGCGCCGTCGGGTCAGCAGAGGCACAGCCCAGGCGCGGGGACTCGGGGGGAGGCGTCTCCCACCCGATCTCTGACACGGGGGAGCCTTTCTTCACATAGGGGGTTGCTTCTCTCATGTATTTCACTACGGAAAAGAGAAAAAAAGGTGGAAAACAATAAATAAATGAATATTCAGGAGTTGCATCCCCATGTGACTGGTGTTAACCCTCAATGCTGTCCATTATTTCTGCTCACCCAGCATCCCAGCACAGGAAGCTGTGCAAATACAGAAGATGAAGATGTGCCTGCTGCCAGTCTCGATACGGTGCTATGAGTAAAATGAGGGAAAGAACAGAATAGGCAAAGTGAGGGCCATCAGAGAGCCAGGAGAGCCATCCCACCTTTCTATGATAGTGGCTAAGCAGTCATGCAACAATTGCTTCATACAGAAGCTGTGAGCTGTCTGAGGTATAGGGATGTTTTAAAGAAAGACATTCAACCAAGTGACAGTGAACCTATTATTCCCCTATCTAAAATGTTTCCAGCAATACTTCCAGTGCTTCCAACTCACATCTTGCTTCTGGGTTCACACTTGTCAGTGTCCCATCACTAATCTCAACAGCTATTTGTGCTTGCTGGGAAGCAGTTTTACCTAATCTACTTGTACATATATATATGGAGTAAACAAAAAACAATTCACTTCTTAGCCTTCTGTTGGGGAAATAAAATTGAGTTTGAGCCTTTTGTGAGAGTGAAGGTGTCAGATTAGATCTCAGCCTCTTCCAGGCTTTTTTCGAGAATGGGTAAGAGAAGTATATGTAGGATTCTGAAATTATCTTCGTGTATAAAAACCCAATACCTCTTTTACATGTATACTTCATATTCCCCTCTTTATGCAGGCAAATACTGCAACACATCTCTCTTGTTTTTTAATTCTTTGGTAGTTTAAGCTCACTTTTGCTTTTGCGATTGATGTGCTTGGCAAATCTGCCAGTCACAGCGTCTTTTCCCCTTCACAAACCTGACAGAGTTCAGACAAGACAAGACGTCCCATTTAAGCACCCTGGTTAAGCCAGCATCCCCTCTGCACACAGCTGTGGCTGCATAACTGGCTGCTGCCACTTGACTGTACCCACATCTCAAACAGCAGTGACATGACCTGAAAGGGCAAGGGCATCGTGAACTTATTTGAGGAAGTTATTAAAATGCTGTGAGAGAACATTTCAAGGAAATGGTGCAGATCATCGTGTCAGCTCAGCTGAAGAGGCTGGGAATGAGGGAATAACAAAAAGGTGGGTAAATTACAAAAGGGCATTGTGGTGAAGGACATTAAATTAGGGAAAGCCAACTGAAGTTTTTGAGTTCAAAATGAAAGCAAGAGAAGTATTCAAAAGAGTGGAGAAAAACAACAGTGTTCCTGTCAAAACCACAGATCAGGTGATCAGCTTCAGCAGCACTATTTTCAAGGCACTTCATAAAAGTTTTACCAAGAGATAAACCAGTACAAAACTAGAGTCCAGGCTCTGTGAACACCTATTGCTACTTTTTCTCTAAAACACCTTAGTGCCCATCTTGCCATTGTTCACTTTCTCCTTTTTAAAAAATCTGTTCACTTCAATCACAAGGACTTCTGTGTTTAGCTATGTTACAGGATATTCCTCTGCGAGAAGGACCATTTGTGATTTATCAGAAAGGCTGTCCTATGCAACACTGATGTTTTTATTTCCTTGTCTGATGCTATTCTGAGTATTTTTAAAAATTAATTTGTTCCCTTCTCAGGGAAGAGTTGGCACAAAATTCCACCAGGCTTCCAGAAACTATTTCAGGCAAAAAAGAGTTGAGATTTTTTTTTTTTTAAACTTTTTTAGACATCTACCTGAAGTCCACTATCTAAAAACCTGTGTCACCTAACTACCCAAAGCAGTGCTCATTCTTGGGTACTCCAAAAATTACATGATTTTCAAAGGTGCTGAAAATAAGCAGTTGTAGCCAGTGTCATAGAGATACTGGTTTCAGCAGTCAGCATCTCAGTTTGGATGTACTCATAGCCTTCAGGAAGCCAAGAAACAGAACAAATACAGCTGTGGTGAATCTATTCCTGCTAACACTGAACGGACACGACTTTGTCATTAATTTACGTGGGCGGAACAGCTGAAACTGTGAAAATCACGTTCAACTGCAAACAAAATTCTGTCCCCTTTAAAATTAGAGATTAATGATTGTTCTGTTGAAAAAAGTAATCCAGTCAGTTTTTGAACCCTGGTACAGTGACATGCCAGCAAATGTGATTCCAAATAAAGGTCCAGGTCTCAATAGTGTAGCTATTTCATCTCTGCTATTTTTGTCCTTTTTCAGTTGCAGCTATATGCATTCAACCTTAGCATATTTTAATTAAGAAAAGGAGAGAGGGGCAGGGGAAGGAAGGAAGCTGAAGTAAAAAATTTGGCGGAAAACCTAAGCAGGAACACAAAACGTGAATTTAATTCCCCAGAGATGGGACAGAAGAAAAAAAGCCAGCCCTTCCATGTGCCAAAAGCCAAGTTTCCATGCAATGTACCGGTGAATTCATTGCAGACAGCTGCAGTATTTCACAAAATCCCACGAAAAGGAAGCAGGACTAGGGGGAGAGCAGAAACACAACCCTCTCTCCAGAAACTGAGTCTCAAACACAGCAAAAGCCAAGAAAACTACCTTGAGGAAGTACATCCTATGAAATTTCCTTCCAACATCTGAACTCACAGACATCTAGTTTCTACTACGTCTCAACAGAAGATGGTTGCTCAGCCCAAGATATGAATAAAGAGCTATTAATGCACTGATAAACTGCTAACACCATCTTCATATGAAATCTTATGGTAGAATGAAAAAATGAAGTGAATACATGCTTTCTGTCAAAAAAAAAAAAAAAAAAAGAAAAAATAAGTCTTTTTCTAGCTTCTACTAATGACACCCCACTTCCTACTAAATACAAGCACAGCTCTCTGGATTCATGGCTGAATTCTGCTGGGTTTTACAGCCCAGGCTTTATGGCTGTTGCATATTCAGGTGTGTTTCGTATTTTAAAAGCCCCCGAATGGATACATATAAAAGCACAAATATAATATGGGAGTGGAACAGGTGGCAGAACTTGATCCATTTATATAATTTTTTGTTATTTAAATTTCAGAGCAACTGCTTTCCATTTACTTCATCAACATCTGTAATTACATGTCCAGAACCAAAGCCCAGTTTATGAATTTAGCTGAAATCAGGCACACACTGTTCAGATGACTCATAAGTTTTATCAGCAATTATTTCCTATTTACCTCTAAATTCTGGATGCAAATACTGCAGAACATGCTGTTTTATAACAATGCACCAGCAACCCTACTACATACAGAGCAATTTCGGGCGACTCCACATGTTTACATTTTGCAGCCTGTTCACTAACCAGTTCTTAATCCACATAGCAGAAAACGAGTTGATACCAGTATCTATTATAGACATCGTTCTATTCCACACTGCACTGGGATTCACGGATACAGCAAAGTTAAACTGAAGTTATACAATTCACTTCCGTCATCAAGTTTTAAAACCAGAAAAAAGTTGATACAGTCTATTGGACATTAAAGTAATAATATAGATAATACTCTAATATAGTAATAATATAGATAATACAGCATTACATTCAAGAGGTAGATTGCCTTTTGGATCCAGTAGCACAAATTCAGGAACTGACTGAAAAAGAAAGTGACTCTCAAAAACACTGGTTTTACATATTGCCAAGGAAACTACCTAATGAATTAAAACCTTGAGACATTTAATAAAAATAAATAAAGCATGCCATTGTATAACAACTCTGAATTATGAATAACTATTTTATAGGCATGTATACACATATATATACCTTCAGAGTATATACATATGTCTAACATATATGGAAATATTAAATATATATTTATATAAAAATGCTACAATCTTTAAGACCACCAGAACACTGCAAACACAGAAAGCAACATGCAGGGACTCAGAAAAAAATTTTAACAGTTTCATTATTATAACTCAATTTACTGATAAACTGCAAGTTTAGTCAGGAGTTGTCTAAACTCATTTGTTTGATGCTATAGCTCAACTTCAGAGATCCTTACATTCAGAACTAATTAATGATCCATACCCTTTTGCTGCACCACTAATAAGAAACTGCGGTCAAGCAATTAAAATTCCAATCTCCGGAGTGCCCCTCCCCACAAAGAGAAGAGGAAGGGAAGTGACAATCCAATGAATTAATCCACTGATACACATTGAAATATTTTGGATTTATTTTTTGATCTGCAAGACAGGCAATGTAGCTTCCAAAAAAGCACTTCATTTATCCGCGCTTCTGCCAAGTCCCAAGACTCCACAATTAATCCTTTGTTACTGTTCACAGATGACTTTTTTGGGGGGGAAGAAGCAGGCTTTTAATGAGAGAAATACTACAGACCAACTTGGTCAGGTTCTTGGCCAGACGCCTTTCTGAGGAACTGGGACTCTTCTGACACATTCAAACTGTTTCCTAGGAGGGAAGACAAAGACCACTAAGGGGAAGCCAGCAAACCGGAGGAAAGCTCTTTTGTTACTATAGGAATGAGGACAGGATGTGTAGGTTTACAATGTGAAAGTAACAGGAACAACATACCCGAATCTGCTCGAAGACAGTTGATCAAGGAATTCCCCTTTGCAGGAGAAAAGCACAGAGTTTCCTCTACCATAATACCAGAGTTTGCCTGCTAGGCTTAATGTGAGAGATCAAATTTCCTCTAAACTCAAGCCAACTGCACGCCTTATGCTGAGGAACTGTATAAAAATGAGATGAGCTGCTGGTGCTATCATCAAAACTAAGACCCAAATATTTGAAGAAAAGAGTTTATGAATCAGATCATCTGTGAAGATGTGTCACATTATCATTTCAGCAGCTTTAATGTGGGCATAAACCCAAAACCAGCCAACAATCCTGCTTGTCAGTGTTTCCACTACATTTCCTACAGAAACATCTGCTACCACATTAGGACAAGTAATATCCATTAACATCATCTGATTTCCCCCATGCTGAAAGGGATTTGAAATAGTAAACCTCTTGGTCTGCCAAGAGCATCAGATCTCCACCTCTGGGACATGATAAAAATTAGTTAAGATAAACACCTTGTGAGAATAAAAATCCCCTTTATGCTTTGGCCATTTCTCACACTGTGGTGAGACTATGCTCAGTTTCCCATTTTCTGCTGTTTTTAAAGTAATTCCACTGAATTCGGTGTATTGTCTATTCATCTCTTAAAGATACAGGCTTGGATTTAAATCATAAGGGGCTGTTTTTAAATCCTTTTAAAAATATGTTGCACTTATTACGCTTTTTATATGGAAGACAAGAATGAATGTTTTGAAAGAGTAACTTCAGGAAGATCCAGGAGAAAAACACATCTTTAAGATAAAGTTTACCTGAAAGAAGCACCTTAACAACTGCTTCTAAAAAGTTGCTGGTAAGCAATCAGGCTTCAAGTTTGAGTTTTCAGTAGGGTACAAACAGGATGGGTTAAAAGACCGACAATTGCATTTTAAAAATATAAAGAATACTTCACAGTGTCCTTTTAAATTTGCAGCTGCTTTTACAGACAAGATGAAGCTATGTTGAAGGTGAAGCAGGGCTATAAGCACCATCACACACTTGCACTCAACAAATGAAGGCAGCACCTTCAAAGTACCTTGCAATAAGCAATTTTGTGTTGTTAAGAGAATTTCTTTGTCAACAAGGCAAGAAGATTTGCGGTGCTGGCCCCATCAAACAGGAGAAAATGGGACTAAATAGGCTATTCTCAGAAGCTGTGCAAGGGTGCAGTTTGTGAAACCTCAAGGTTTTGATACCCTATATAGGTCACAGTGATCAGCCACACTGTGTTATTTATACTGGACTTCAAAAAACATAACTCACTGCCAAAAATGTCTTAGAAGTTAAGAAATGGCAGGGGAAAACCCAGCACAGGTCTTGGCTGGAGCAATGGGCAGCCCCCGTGGACGCTTTCTCCTTCCCATCTGCACCAGGGGCCTCCACTCTGATTTCAGCACTTGTGAAGCTTACACATAGAATGGTGATTACATTCCCAGGCCATCCTGTACTTCTGTATAACACCAAAAATTCTTCACTACTGATCCTCAGTTTCTTTTCCTGAGACTTTGCCTGTGATGTGGGCTGATTCAGCCACTGATTCCCTAGGCCTGATGTTCACCTTGAGCAAACACTTCAACAGTTTCTGAGTTTCCTCAGCATGAATGTTTTCTGGGGGGGAAGGCTTTATATGTCTTCTTATCTTACACAGCATATCAATTTTGTCAACTGTAAAGCCTCTAAATATTAATCCATTTTCATTCCTCCACAAAGCCATGGTTTTGTACTTGTGTCACACAGAATCACAATGGAACTGGAGACTGGATCAAAGCTCTAAATACATGACATCAGCATGTATTAAAAGCAGTCACAGGTTGTCACTAACCTGGTACACAAGAATTTTAAGCTGGTAAAGTATAAATAATAATAATAAACTAAAGGCAGACTCTTTCCATTTGGTGTTTCTCAATACTTTCCATTAGAATGTCCATTACTCATACTTACTACGCTGAATGTGTACAGTTTCCTTCAAGCAATTTAGTTTATTTTAAATTTCAAATTTTCTGTTTCAATCAATTGGATGTCTTCAGTTCAGAGTTTTGATATGTCACTATGGATAATTGCCTGAATTCTAGAGTCAAGGTCTCATAAGCCATTAATCTATCTTCCAAAAACTTTACATACTGCAGCAAAATAAATGCAGATACATCTCTCTCTTCATAACCTGAAAAATAAATTTTAGCTTGTAAATCCCAGAAGTACAATGTTTGGTTGAAAAGAAGATGCCTATAGCTTGATCTAGGAGACACTGATGCTATCTTGAAGAGCTTGTACTCAAAAGAGACAGGACTCAGTGGAGAACAGGGAGCAGTTACATTACACAAGTGTCTCTTATCAAATAAACTACAAATTGAAAAAAATACTGCCAAAACCTGCAGGCTGTACCTATCTAACCCACTACATTTTTAAGTAAAATGTGACACAGCTTATTTGCTACATTGTTATGTGACACTGAACTCTGCAATTAGAACTATGCAGATCTTTTATAATGGAAGTGGAAAACATCTGAAACTGGCAATTTGAGAGCTGAACATGGAAATTAGCAGTCCCATTTTGAGAAGAAGCACTGTGGGACTGTGAGTCACTCACTGATACCAAACTGGAGCTTCTGCTTGTCTCCAAGCCAGAATGTTTCCCAAGTTCAACAAAAAAAAAAAAAAA
>VZTG01006201.1:2771223-2818010 GCA_013397845.1 Melanocharis versteri
AAAAAAAAAAAAGGTGGTTTTAGTCAAACGGTATTAGGAGTAGGTAACCCTACTGAAAAGTACAACAGAAAAATGTAACTTCATGTAAAGCAGAGAAATGGAGTGAAATACATTTCTTCAATGGAACTGTAGCACTCAGATTTCTAAGAGCCATCTCTTACTCAAAACTGGCAGTATATTTTAAAATCTTTTACCTAAATCTCAGGAATAAGTTGGTCCAGAATTTCTCATGAGCTGCTCATGCTTGTTTCTCTGCCTCTGCCAGTATTTATAGATCCCTCTCCCATCACCCACACACTCAGATGGAATTCAAGGTGTCTGGCATTGCCAGCATGCTATAATTTTTCTATTTACATGAGTAATCTCAAGTGTCAGAACAAATATTTCAACCGCTAGTGATTATGTGAAAAATACGTAAGGGTATTACGGTTTTAGAGGATGCTGTTATTTCAGCAGTCACACAAATCATTAAGTAGTACAGGGTAGACTGAAAATGGCACTCACTGAGAGGGAAATTATTACGCTGTGTATGATTGTACCTGTTTTACAGATGGCTAAACTGACACAGGCAAGTTAAACTGCCTCCCTCAAAGTCATGCAGTAAGTCAGTGACAGAGTTCTCAGTATTAAACTTAATTTCTACCTTTATGACTTTTCCTGTTTAAACAACTCCAAGAGATCCTAGTCCAGTGAAAAGTGGATTCTCAATGTCTACTGTCTCCTCCCTATGAGAAGACCTTTGAAGACCTTCTAAGATCTCCAGGATTTATTTTGAAGAGCAGGGCTGCAATCACTTGCAAAATTTCAGTTCATCCTTTTCATTCTTCACTGGACAATACCAAGAGCTTTGAAAATGAACAAACTCAGGGCACACATTCAGCTAAGAACTTGCTGTAACTCAAGTGGCTGGGCTGTACACCAAAAGGCATCAGGTCACCACAAAAGTCCTCGTTTGAGGGAATCCTTTAGTTTGCAACCTTACCAACAGGACAGACCAATGGCCATATCCAGAATCCTCAAGTACCAGAGACTATGAATACTTACCCATATGAGGAAGGGAGGAAGGGAGGAAGAGAGGATGGGAGGAAGAGAGGATGGGAGGAAGGAATACGAACACTATTTAAGTTCAATGGCAAACACCAATCCAAGGAGGTCCCTAAACTGATTAGGGGAGACTGGGACAAATGTTTCTGATCATGGGCATAATGTAGTAACTCAGTTTTTACACAGCTCAAGACCACCTTTGCCTGGTTCTGAAGTCCAAGCACAGGCTCACACTGCCTCTGCTCTACCTAAAGTCATTTGCAAGATGACCCAGCAGGAGAGCGGCAGACCTGGAATGAGGTTTGGCTCAAAATCTATTTCCTGGCTCATCTACAGGATAGAAGAAAACTACCTGAAGCAAACAGACTGCCTGCTGAGGCACTGGAATGGAGAGAAGAGCTCACATGACACCACCCCTTGTATTTCAAGGGGTAAAGGAAACAGGACTGTATATGCTGGAAGGGTGATGAAAAGAGTCAGACAATGAAACATTAAACCACATCCTTGTGCCTCAGTTCTTTGGCTCCCAACTGAATGGAGCTCTTTTCTCCCAGGGATTATGGTTTTCTCTAGGAATAAGCCACTAAAATCCTATCAACAAACTACAACAATCAACAATTAAAGAATAAGCACACTAGTCCTTAGCATCAGCTAAAAGATTTTCGGAAACCACCTGCACTTTGAGCAAGCATGGGAAATTCTCAGGACTGACACACGGAAAGAGACTGAGACTGAAACCCAGCTGTGCTGCCATAGAACCATGGATGGCATCATGTGCTGCTCTTTGCATCTCAAAATCTCTTACCAAGATGACAGCTCTTCTATTCTTATCCCCGAGGAACTATAGTTACTGTATCTTAAAAAATGCCAATGATCTGTGATGGAATATGGTCCTCCTGGAACTTCAGTGCATAATGCAATTTGGAGTGAGAAATACTTGGGAGGAGGGGCAGGTTTATTACTTTTAAATAGCATCATCTAAAACTATTCTACAGACAGGATCTCAAAAATGAATTAGTGAACACTGTGAACAAGGGAAGCAGTGAAAATCCTTACAAAAATACTGGTTTCAGAAACTGATTTTTTTTTTGAAATGGTTTTGTGAAGTGCTCTAAAAAATACATCTTCATTTAAATTCTTTTCTTTCTGTACAAACACAACAGAACTGCAAATTGACATTTTGATTTAAAATGTCTTTTTAAGATCAAACTCTTTTTCTAATAAATATTGCATAGAGTTTCCCAGCATCCATTTTGTCAGCTGGAAATTTATACAGTTATGATTCTATTAGGTTTCTTGCAGTGGACTGGGCATTTAATCAATGAGAGCAAAGAGCATCTAAATAGGGTTAGGCTGCAAATTCCTTTCAGTGAGAAGTTAAATCCCCATTAGCTTTGAGCCATAAGCCCCCGTGGGTTTAGCACGCAGCTTAAAAGATAACTCTGTGAGGGGTCATGGCTCTTTACTGAGGCACGGAAAGCCTATTTCACAGATCACCCTGCAATAATAATGTAAATATAATCCTGTTTCAGTGGACACTTTATCCTTCCAGAAAACAAGCAATGTTTTCTGTCCCAGAAAAAAAAAAAATCACATTAATCTTCAATTTAAGGGTAAAGTAATTCCCTGCTTCATTCAAGCCCTATTATAGAGAACTACTGTGTCTGTCCTGGCCCTGTGCTGATGCTGGGGCCAGCAAAGTTCCCCTCACCTCTCTGTAGGGCAAGACAGGCACAGGTTGCTCTCAGCAGCTGCTTTCAGCAAGTGAAGTTGACTCGGCACATCAAAACACGTTTGCTAAATGCCAGTTTTGACTGTTTCAGGTTAGGTCAAAGCCAGGTTAAAATAGTACAACTTATTGTTTTTCAAAGTCTGCAAACTGCCTGCCAAGTACTTTTTGGCCAACTAGTACAAGAGGCTGATAACAGAGGCTGGAAACGAAACTGGCAATTTCAAGCTGAGCTTCAAAGGGCTGTAATAAAATGCAACCCCGGTTCAAATCATCACAGAGAAAACCATTTGTTTAATCAGTGAGAAGAATGCTAATTTGTTTGTATCTCAAATTTATTTGCCATTTGTACTACTGGAGCACTTACCAGGATTAGTGAGGAACCAGGGCATGACAGCCTCAGATGCTGTGCACAGAACAAAAAGCTGGTCCTCTCCCAAAGATCTTAGAAATCAAGTACAAGTTAAAAGACAATAGGGACATGACAAGGAAATAAGCAGGCAGAAGAGCCCACAGTAAAAATCATGCATGTTATTACAGCTGTATTGCATTCCCTGTATCAGAGACAGAAGTAGCAGGTGCTGTTTGTAAAAACACTGAAAAAACATTGGGAAGAAAAGGAAACATGAGTGAGGTGATACACTTGCTAGGATGCTTTTAAAATTAATAGTGGCAAGGATTTTCCCTGTTTTGTTATCACTGATGCTTCCAAAGCAGGGATTCCATCAAGACATAAACTTTTAGCACCACCTCAGGCATAAAAGGTTTTCACACTGGAGTTGTAGCCTGTATTCTGCTGTTAGATATAAATACAGATATAAAAGCATTTGCCTGAAGCAAGGACAGCTCAAGTGACTGGGAACAGTTAGCCAGATGAGGATGCCCAGCAGAGCCTGTATGGGCAGGCAGACTGGCCTTGAGGCACATGTAATGAAAAGTCCTCAATACATGTGCAGAATAACTGCTGCTCTGCTAAACCTCACAACCTCTGTCTCGGCCTCACATGTTCAGGCCAATTCACACAAAAGGGAAAAAAATTACCATGCCTGTATGTCTGTCCTGTAAGACCTGAGAATAATCCTGTTGCAAGAGTAAATAAGCTTGCAAGGCTTGCAGACTGAAAGCAGAGGATAGCACATGTGTATCCTCCATGAGTGTAACTGGTTTTCTGTATGCTCCGGTGTGAGAGTACCTTTGAAACGAGGAGCTGAAAGCACAGCTTTCTCAGGCAGATCATCTATGCTTTTACAGAGGCTTGGGGATACACAACAGGGATAACTATCTGTTTGAGGCTTGTTTGCTTTATTTAGCTCAAGGGCAGGTCTCTCTTGCTACTTGCAGAGAGCACAATCAGATTATATCAGTGCTGCTGCTTTTTTTTTGCCTTTTTTTTTTAACAGCAGCAGCACTGATGGGCACAGAGGGGGAAAGAATGTATCAAGAATTATTTCTGCCTCAAAGAGCTTCTGATCTCAAGGTCACTTACAATTTCTGCCAAAGTCACTGGGTTCATCATCAGTGGGAATTAGCTCAGGTCAAATGGTCAAAGCTGAAGATATGAATAGTCTATAAAGAGGCAAAAAATGGGAAGTGGGAGGAAAACTAACCCTGGCAGGTAGTTGCATGAGTAGCTGTTGAACTCCAGTTCAACAAGAGATATCCCAAATGGAACCACTGGAAAAGAGCTTTGACTTCAGCTTTAGTGCTGACACCATACGTCAATGCAGACTGTAAACACCAGCCTGTCTGTGTCCCTACAGTCAGGGTGACTCTTCTCTCATCTTGCACACCAAAGGCCATCAGAATATTACCAACATACATTTCTAAAGAGATCACTCACATAAATAAGCTGACCTTTGGGCTTATTGCTATTGTGGGTTCGTGCTCCAGTTTCTAAAGGACAAGTTTGAAACTCTACATTTCAGCAAATATCAGAAACTGATAATTCAATATTTATACCACACTCATCTACAACTCTTTAAAGACCAATTCTGCAATTGCCCCCCTTGTAGAGGCTGTAAGAGGCTGAAAAAAGTTGATGGTAGATTAAGAGCCTAAAGCAAAACTTTTGAGGAGCATAAGACCAATCTGCCTGATTGGTTATTGAATTTAAGAAAAAAATATGAGGATCTGGGAGATAATTTTAAGCTAGCTAGTGGCAGAGGTTTGTCTGTGACATTTACATCTCTTTCACCACAGGGAGTGTTAGAAGCTTATTCTGGTGGGTAAATAATGGCTCACTAGTTCTCCCAAGTTAGGAGCTGAGAATACTGGAGTGCTGTATACATTCTTTGTTTAACCAAGGGTTTTTCTGTAGCTCTTTTATTAAATGCATGATAGGTTAGAGAATGTACAAGCCTATCAGTTGCAAAGAGGGCAGATCAGTTCTGAAGTATGTGCCAGTAAATAGAGTACTTCTAGGTCACTTCAGCTTCCTCCAGGCTGTTTTTCACACTATTTATATTGTACTGCCTTGTCTCAGCCCACCGAAGGAACAAATCATCATCACCTTCAGAGGCAGGACTAGGAGACTCGTAGGATTCTTTCAGATTGACAGCACAATCCCTGGATCTCAGTTTAGCTTACAAACACTAGACACCTGGCTCACACTCTGAGGTTTATAGGATTTGTGCTTAGCATGCAGTGACATTAATGATCAATGACCAGAAAGCCCTCTTCAACAAAAGTGTTAACGAGATAATTCAGTAGCAACAGATATACAACAGGGCAACTATACAGACACAAGCCAATACAGTAATACACAGACATTCCTAAATGTACACAGATGTACATGCATCTTTTCAACACGTGCCATGTCCTGGGTACTTTTAGGCAGCTAGAGATTTCTGGCTCCCCATTCCTCCAGCAGCTGTTACCTGATCACAGTGGTCCTACCCCTCAATCCCTGGGACCAATTCTACATTTGTTCCTCTGTCAGGAGCTGAGCAGCAGCAGCAGTGTCCCCTCCAGCCAGCATGGGCCCCAGCCCCTTCGCTGCCTCCCTCCCATGGGCACACACTGCACACCCCTCTCACCCACCCCAGGGAGTGCCAATCTCTTCCCTCCCTGCCCAAAACACCTCATCTTCCCTTTTACACTTTCCCTCCCACAGCAGCAGCCTCTAAACTCTTCTGCTAAGGAGGGGAAGTGGGAACAGAGGAGGCACAGAGATAACCAGTGCTGCTGAGCCAGGCTGCCCTTGCCTGCTTCCCCTTTGCTCCGTGCAGAGGCAGCACACCGGGAGCAGCAGCTGATGCCAGACCCCAGCATCTCTCCCACCCTGGCAGTGCCCTGTGCTGGGGCAGGTGCTGCAAGAAGCTCCCAGGCTGTGCTGTGCAGCTTGCAGAGCTGTCCCCGTGGGAAAGCACAGCAGCAAGGGCAGAAGCATCCCATGAGCTACGTGTTGTACTATGGTGAATGACGCCAACACATTCATGTCAGGAATTCTATCTATCGTTACACAGAATATTGTCTTCCTGACAAAATATCTTTATAATATTCACTGCACTCTCTAACCAGTATTTTCAGGTCACTTCACAGCAGCTCAGCACCCACCAGAGTCAGATCAAATTGAGGCAGCAGGTCTTTAGTGCTCTCTACAAATGGAAGTCTTGGATAAAACAGGAACTAGGTGTCCGTGCTGGACCATGGCATGGCCGCCACCACCACCTCCTGGCAGGCACGGGGAGTTAGAAGAAAGTTAAAGACAAAATATATTTAATAATATACAGTCAAATTTTGAGTAAGTTTTGAGAAAGGGATCGTGATTTTAATGGAAAACTTTATCAAATCAATGACACTGTATCCTAAAAACAAACAAACAAACAAAAACAAACAAATAAAAAACAAACAAAAACCCCACCAAAAACAAACAACAAAACCAAACAACAGAAAACACCCAAACACAAAACAAACAGAATGGTTATTGGGACTGTTACTGAGATGTTACCTAACAGGATAAGCAAACTCATTACAGCCTGTCTATCTCCTTGACATTCACTTTCTTATAGTCTTCAGTGCATTTCCAGAGCATTAGTTGCAATGGTGAATTCCAGCTACATCCAAAACAGGCAGTAATTAAATGGTTATAAAAACGTGGAGCTGGAATACTGACAAGCTCTATGAGCAGCGTTATCGGCAGTGATGGCCAGGGAGTCAATCTGCCACACTTCTCCAATGGTTTAAATAATGTTTGTCAGGATCCCACAGTCAACACCTTCTCCCCCCTTCTCTTTGCATCATGCCGCAGTAATTGTGCAGATGCCTGCTGTGCTCAGGAGATGGAAAGCTCAAGAAATTCTTCAGGAGAAGTAAAACACCAACAGAAACCCTCAGGCAATTAAGTCATGTTCCACCTTCCAGCAAGACTAACCCAATGGGCCACCAACAGTTCCTCTCCCAGACGTGCATCTCCCACTCCCATGGCACCCCAGATCTTGCTATTTCTTACTTGTGAACAGAAATAATTATTTTTTAAAATACACACTCAGGACCATGTGGCTGACGTACCCATGAGGCTCAAGAAGGAGCCTCATATATTTGCCTCAAAATTTGTTATCAGAGTTTTTGTAGTAGATGAGAATCTCTTGAACAACATTGCGGAGGAAAAGATGGGCTATGCTATTGCCTTGGTTCCACACTTCTTACTGAAAACCATTTCCCAGATCTCCTAAAGTGTTCTTGTAGCACCAGGGCCTCTTCGTCCCCCAGGGGAGAGGTGAGGAAAGCAGGTCCAAGCACATAGGAACCAGGTGGCCCCTCCTGCTGCGTCCATTGCCCCTCACCCCTGCGCTGGAGCAGACCTCTGCTGTAACTACAGCTGTCTGAAGCCAAGCCTCTGACTCCCACTGTGACGAAAAGCAGGCTCCTTTGCAAGGACTATCACTTCTAGAAGAACCATTGTTTTTCTTTAAACTGATCAGTTGTTCCTCCAGTGGGAGGAAAGGAAGCGTGTGCACAGGCAGCCCTGCTGCTGGCCAGGCTGTCCTGCACGGAGCAAAGCCCCAGCTGCTCACACAACCCTGCCTGTTCCCGTCATCCATCAGATACAGAAATATCAGTGCAGAAGCAAAGGCACATACACTAATTTTTTCCCTACATATTCTCTTACACAACATACTGTTTACTGCTCTACAGTCCTTCTGCAGCCTCAAACAGGCATCCAATTTAAATGACCTTTTCCTACCATCCTCTGCTTCCCATGTCCTCACTGCATTCCTTTTTAAGGAAACCTTTATGCTTGTGCTCTGTTTCTGACAAAAAACCTACAGGGCTTTTGCAACTGGTAACCACTAAGGAGAAGAAAAGAGATCAGCTCTGTTTTACCATCTGATTTGTTTCATACAATCAATCAATTAGGTAGGTCAGGGCTGAGTAATTCCACAAAACTAAGTCTATAGAATAGCTCATCATCTTTCACTGTTATTCTCACCCTTCATCTCTACTTTATTCTCATCAGCAGTTACACAGACTTGTCACAACTTATCCTTAAATGCTGATCTCTTTAATCAATGCACTCTCTTCTCTGCCTTCCTTCTGCATTGCCCAGCACTGCAGTGATATGATCCTGATGTTTGCTAGAAGGAAAAAAAGTCTGTCTTGCTTTTGGGCTGCTACCACTACAGACATGCAAGCAGTCCCGCCAAAAGCTGGAGAGGCAGGAGGAAGGAAAACACACCTCAAACCTTAGACAATATATTGTACTGGAAACAGTGATCAAACAGCAGAGTAGAGAGACTTTATCAGCAGCCTGCTAAAGGAAATAACTGGAGGCAAACCCTCCTTAGACACCAGAAGACCTACAGAAGGAAAGTAGTATGATATATTTTCTTCTCTTACAGATTTTTTGGTAAAGAGATATAAAAGCTCAGCAAAATGTTTCCTGCATTAGGACATTACAACTCTCACTTTTGACACTGGACTGTGATGTTTACAAGACATCAGTTCCCACCACAGTCCTATAATATTTCTAGTTGATTAATTAGATTAAGAAATAAATCAACCATGAAACAGGATTCACTGAAAACCAGGCTCTATTAATTCTGGGGCTGTCAGACTTCATGTTTTTTGCAAATAACCAGGAAGTCCAATTACATGCCCAGCAAAACACCCAGAACATGAAATTCCTCAAAGAATTTACAGAGAGAGCCCAAAATAACAGTCTGTCTGAGCAGGAACCTGTTCCCTTCCAATGGGAAGAGCCTGAATGGCATAAGACACGCAGCTGCCTTCAGCTTGTGTCAAGTCCTCGCCAAAAGCACCCGTAAACAAAGAGTCATCCCCACTTAGCAATGCTCCAGACTGGGCCAGATGGAGCCCTTGATGGAAGCTGAGTGGAGAACTGAGGCCTGAAGAGCCATAAACCCTCTTCTTCCTACACATGCTCTTCAGCTCAGCGGCATGGCACTAGCTGGGCACCACCAGCACCCAGGGCAGCAGCCTGACCCTATTAGAGATTCAAGTCACCAAAGCCATCAATCCCCTTGCTTAACCAAGCATGGTGACATTGGTCTTTTAAGAAGAAAAAGACCAGGAAATCATCTGGTGGAACAGAAACTAGGCCTGGCTGAGCTCCCAAGAGTTCAGGAGATGATTTAGTTGTCTCTGCTGCTTTGGCACAGTTAGCTTTTGGTAGACACATGCTGCTGCTATTCCCTTGGTGATCAAGTTAGCAAAATCAAATGACTGAAAACGAGAAGTCTGGGAAGAGAAGGAGGTCTTTAATGTGATCTAACACAACTTAAAATCTGAAATGAAAACAGCCAACAATGTGGCATAACAGGAGGCATTCACTGAGTTAAAATTACTATGTTAGAAACTGGCAACCTCTACAGTTCACAGAGATAATCAGTCCTCTCGAGAGGGCAATTCATGCAGCAGTTATTGTAAAGTGGGAAGAAATCAGCTTTTGGAGCTGCCAGGTTTTTTCCTTTTCTTTGTTAACAAGCGTGAAGAGTCAGTATCTCATTTTAGCTAGCTGTCAAGCACCTAGCTAAAGTTCAGAGGGATGAACTTCACCCAGAAGACCAAGAGACTCCACTTGATCAACCTGTATTTGATTTTGCATCAAATCCAGTATTTTAAATCCAAGGTCATATCATCCAATTATAATTTGTGAATGCTGAAGTGGTACTGCAAAGACTTGGGGGACAGGAAAATAAGAGTAAATTAAATGCTCTGGAGTTTCCATAAGGTTTTTTTGATTACATTACCATACCCAAATCACATGCATATACATTATTCTTTTAACTGCACACCATAATCAGAGATGGCAAGGCAGTTCATTAAGCTTTTTCATAAGCCAGCTAATGGATCTTGAAAAAAAAAATGAAGCTCAAACCCATCCATCCCTCCTTTTCCCATTCATTTCAAAACCTATTCCAAATCAAAGGTATGGATTATCCTGTTTCCAACACGAAGCTTGGATAGGCAGAGATAGAACAGAAACATTCAGGAATTCTTCTGGGCAGGTTTATTTGGACAGCATCTTGCACAGACAGTGAGGAATGGGTGACAAAAAAAGACTTTTCTCAGCAGGCGTGAAATTGAATAATCTTTTCAAGTAACTGTGTGAGGCAAAACTAAATAGAAATATAAATTTAAAAGATCATGACAATCAAATAATAAATGGTATATTGTCCTTTTTCATATAAAGTTACACCACTACACATCCCTGTTGCCAAACAATGTATTACACAACTCAATATTCATCCTGACAGTTCAGGAACCCCCTGTCACACACAGCCCCTGCAGCACTGCCACCTTCTCCTTGGAAATCTCTCATGGCAGCCTGAGGGTTTTCAAATGTCCTGCTTTTTGTCTTCATAAATCCAAGATCATAAACAAGGCACCAGAAATGTACTATTTACACCTAATAATATATGAGCTGAACAGGCAAAACTCAGCTGCTAGGCATTCCCCCTTGTCCCTGGGGCGATGTCAGATTTTCAGCCTCTGACTGCCTTCACTCCACTGCTCTGCTCAGTGATGGTTCCCGATGACATTAACAAGAATTAAAAACAAAGGCCAAGCTGTCAAAACACTATGCAGTTACAGACAGCCCTGCAAATTTGACTGTTAATTTCTCTTACTATTACCACCAGTATTTATGGTGAAGATTTTTACTGTCGAAACCAATGAACTCATGCATTTGCATTGAACAGTGAGGACTGTCTGTAGGGAAGAATAAACTCAGAATCTAATAGTACCAAAAAACAAGAAAAGGAAAAAAGGGTTGCAGGAATTAGATAATGTATTGCCTATGTTTTAATTGATGTTTTCTTCTGTTTAAAAGAATAAAGATATTTTATTTATACAACTATATCTGAACAGCCCTCTAAACCCTCTTCCATCACTGAATCAACTACTATCTTATTCCATTTTTTATGGTAAAATTACAATAATTAGTCTTAACTGGACCGGAGAAAACCAACCACTTTATTCCATATTCAAAAATATTTCAGCTATCATAAATTAATTTTCACTAATGCAAGCACTAATCTGGAACACAATTATTTAGGAAGTTAGACTGAATTGGTATTCAAGCATAATGACTAGAACCCTCAACGCATGGTCAACTCACTCACCCTCTGACAAACTGCAGTGTCCACATGGGGACCTTGTTCTGAACAACCACTTTAAACAATCAGCCCCTATGCCCAAGGTTTTCACCACATACATTCTCCAGGCTCACATTACTGCATGTTTTCCAGTCTCACATGCACAATCTGAAAGTACAAGTTAAAAGTTAAAGCTATATGTGGAAGTCTTTCAGGACTTGTTTTCTGCATGGAAGACACATTAACATGTACTGTTGACCAGTAGTTATTTTGGGGCTCTTCATTCCCAAATGCTAAAAAGTGTATGTAGAAAGGGAGATTATAGGACTTGACTTTTCAAATGTCAGAGTTACATGGGTGTATAACGAGTAAGAAATTCAAAGCTATAGGAAAAAAAAATATACAGGAAGTCAACCTCAAATCAGGCAAGGTAGAAATAAAACCAAAAGAAAATCCAAAGTTTTCCAAGTCCATATCCAAAAACATATAGAGGTCTAAGCTGACCACAGCATGGAGAAACATATTTTAGTTTGCATAGAAAATCGTTCTTATTTCCTGGCAGTAAAAACAGGACACTGATCTCTCTGCCACAATCTCAGTCAAGGATGGGTAGTGAAAATAACGGTGAGAAACACAGAGCTCCAAGGAATGGACTCGGTAGCTGTGGGGGAGACATTCAGGGGCCAAAAGTTATTTTAGCAATGAAGTAATTCCTCTCTGTGCCCAGACAGACCTTCTGTTGAGACAATCTCTTGGTTACACCAGAAACAAGATCACAGTTAATCTCCAGCAGAGAGAGACATGCCTTGGCTGAACCACAACATGGAGTCCTTCCTGGGGCTCCCTCCGAAAGCCCTGCTGACAACAGCAGAGCTGACCCAGCTTTAGTCAGGAGGACCCAATATGGCTGCTGAGGTTCAATCAAAACTAATCCATCCTCTCTGGGCTTTTTCGCCTTTTTGGCCTTTTTGCTTATGGATGCAAATCATATAGAATCATTAAGGTTGGAAAAGACCTTTCAAGACCATCAAGTCCAAGCTTTGACCAAACACAATCCTGTCAGCTGAACCATGGCACTAAGTGCCATGTCCAGCCATTTCTTGAACATGTCCAGGGATGGTGACTCCATCACCTCCCTGGGCAACGCGTTCTAGTGCTTAATCAACCTTACAGTGAAGAAATTCTTCCTGATTTCCAGCCTGAACCTCCCTGGCATAGCCAGAGGCCACTTTCTCTTGTCTTACTGCTTTTTACTTCGGAGAATAGACCAATCCCTACTTGGCTACATGCTTCTTTCTGGTAGTTGTAGAGAGTGATAAGGTCTCCCTCGAGTCTCCCTTTCTCCAGGCCAAACACTCCCAGCTCCCTCAGCTACTCCTCATATGACGTACTCTCTAGAACCTTCACCACCCTGCTCTGGGCCTGGCTATTTGGCCAGTTTTTAACCCAGCAAAGCCTGCACCTGTCCAAGCCATGGGCTGCCAGCTTCTCCAGGAAAATGCTGTGGGAGACAGTACTGAAGGTTTTACTAAAGTCCAGGTAGACAACATCCATATCCTTTCCCTCATCCAGCAGGCAAGTCACCTGGCCATAGAAGATCAGGACCTTCCTTTCCCAAACCTGTGCTGGATGGGCCTGATCCCCTGGTTGTCCTCTATGTGCCATGTCACTGCACTCAAGATGATCTGCTCCTTCCCTGGCTGACAGGCCAGTAGTTCCCTGGATCCTCCTTCCAACCCTTCTTGTAGATGGGCATCACAGGCCAACCTTCAGTCATCCGAGGCCTTCCCGTTTAACCAGGACTAAAGATAAATGATGGAGAGTTGCTTGGTGAGCTCTGCCACCAGCTCCCTCAGTACCCTCAGGTGAATCCAATCCAGCCCTAGATTTGTGAGTATTGAAATGGTACAGCAGGTCACTAACTACTTTCTCCTGGATTGCAGGGAGTCTATTCTGCGCCCCATCCCTATCTACCACCTCAGGGGGCTGGTTTCCCTGAGCATAACTGAGGCAAAGAAGGCATTAAGTACCTCAGTCTTTTTCTCATCCTTGGTGACAATGCTTCTCCCTCATGGTCAGTAAAGAATGGGGGTTTTCTTTGGCCCTCCTTTTGTTGTTAATGTATTTATAAAAACACTCTTTATTATCTTCTACAGCAGTGGCCAGACTGAGTTCTACATGAACTTTTGCCTTTCTTATTTTCTCTCTACATGGCCTAATGACAGCCTTGTACTCTTCCTGCATTGACTGACCCTTCTTCCAAAGGTTATAAATTCTCTCTTTTTTTTCCCCTGAGTTCTAGAGAAAGCTCCCTATTCAGCCAGGCAGGTCTTCTTCCCTTCCAGCTCATCTTTTGGCACACAGGAACAGCCACCTTCTGTACCTTTAAGATTTCCTTCTTAAAAGACGTCCAGCCTTCCTGGACTCCTTGCTATTTAGCACTGTTTCCCAAGGAACTCTCTGAACCAGTGCCCTGAACAGGCCAAAGTCCACCCTCTGGAAGTCCAAGGCAGATGTTTTGTTGACCTCCTTCCTTACTTCACCAAGAATCAAAATCTCTGCCATTTAGTGAGGAGGTTGTAGTGAGATGGGGCTGTCGGAAATGGCCTTACGTTGCGTGTGGAGAGGTTTAGATTAGATATTAGAATTTATTTTTTTTTTCACTGAAGGAAAGGTCAGGCATTGGAACGTTGCTCAGGGTGGTGGTGGAGTCACCATCTCTGGAACTGTTCAAGAGGCATCTGGATGTGGCACTTGGGGAGCCAGGTTTAGGGGTGACTATGGTGGTGCTGGATTGATGGTTGGAGTAGACAAACCTTGAAAGTCTCTGCCAACTTTGATGATTCTGTAATTCTGAAAGGCAATAGCATGAAACCGGTGTCCACAGAGGAAAAAAACCCAAAACACTAATCCCAGAGAAGGTCACAAAATACCCATATACATTTCTAATACAAAGAACTTTGTCATAGCCAGAGCTGAAAGGAGAACTCGGCTTAGCTGCCACCAACAAACAAGCCTGCAGGGAAATGCTGCTGCTGCATGCAGGAATTCTTGGGCATACATTTGTAAGCTACTTCTTTACAAGATTAAAGACTTTGAATATCCTCTTGATACAGGCTTTGCTAGCACGTACCGTGGGCAGGCTGCTGCCAGGCATGGGTTTACTTACCAAAATCAGACATAAAGAACAGTCTGGACATACACAATCTATTTACAGAAATGCTTCCAATCCCAAGAAAAGGCTGAATAAAGCCAGCAAATAAAATTTCCTCTAGGAAGACAAAGTAGCCTTTTTTCTCTTTTGAATATTTGCACTAATATTCTGTGGTTACCAGCAAATTACCAAAAGAAAAACTTTGCCTTCTACCAATTTCCACCCTTTTCATGTTTCATGCATAGTTCTTTGAAAACATCTCTGACTGGCAGTAAGATGCTCAATTTTTGATGAAAGTAATGATAAATTAATCCAAAGAATCTACATTTACCTTCCTTACCTTGGACTAATTTTGAAAGCCTTCAGAAGAATTTAATTAATCACTGAACAAAAGCTACAAAGCTGTAGAGGTTGGAAGGCACCTCTAGAGGTTGCCTGGTCCAGCCCCTGCTCAGAGCAGGACCAACCTCTAGTTAAGAGCCAGCTGCTCAGGGCCTTCCCCATGCAAGTTTAGAATTCCTTTGGGGATGGTGATTACACAGACCTTCAGGGCAACTTGTCCCAGGGTTTGACCTCACATTTTGAAGAATTTCTGCTCTATATTGAATTGAAATTTCCCTTGTTTCAACCTGAAAAATTAAAAAAATATCAACTATGGCTATTTGAAGCCTTAAGAACTGATAGTGTTGGCAAATCCCAACTCCTCAGCACCGAGACGGCAAAGTGGAAGAAAAAAGTCTGCATCAATTAAGTTTAGTACAGACACACACACATGGTCATTCCCTCTTTTCCCAGAGCTGATCCAGGTATTTTGGCCAAGGGCCCAAGGAGCTTTCGACCATGGCTCCAACCTGGAGCCTGGGTCAGTGCCATGAGGAGCGTCTGTTTTGTTTGTATTTGTATCCAATTCTACCACGAATCAACTCTTTAGTAAATTTTTAAGTTTCACACACTGCGGATTTTGAAGATTAAAGGCTCAAAATATGTTGCCTGGATACAATAGGTTAGATAAGATTTCTGAAGAGAAGATTATGCAAAGAATTACCAGACACAGTGAAATAGCTCAGGAAATGCTTTGGAATTGCTTGCACCATTAAATTTGTCCCTGATGTTTCTCTTTCCATCTGCAGAACTATTTCTTTTTTTAAAAAGTGAGACTTAAAAAGAAAGCAAATAAACTCTGGTCAAGAGTACAACAGATGGAACAAATGTTTGAGTTGGTCTCAACATGTTCAAAAGTTTTGTTGAATTATGCAGGCTGCAAGCCTGTATATCAGAAGGTACAGTTTGATGGTAATTTCTGATATAATATTGACCCAAGTAAAATATGTCAGTATATTTTCATCTCAAGACAGTGTCAGCTGACAATACTATTTCTAAAAAAAAAAAAAAAAGGAAGATTTTGTCTTCATTGCAATAAGCATAAAAATAGGCAAGAAAACAACATTAAAAGACAATATTAGAAGCTGTATCCCAAAGCAGGGAAAATGTCAGATATGTAAGCTGTATATATCAATTTGTATGAATCAGATGTAGGCAGTTGGTCCCTTTCCTTATTTTAATCAGGAGTTCTAGCTCCAAGTTGTGTATCACATGTTTAGGTAGCATGTGATAGGATCTTATTTTTTTCTTTCAGTTGTCTCTGTTAGAGATCAGCCAGACCAGAGAGTAATTTTTAGAATAACCTTTAAATAGATCAGTCAGCTCTGTCATCCTATTTGACTATTGAAGCAAAAATGACAACTACATTCACCTACAAAACAAAAAATTAAAAGCCAAAAGCTGCCTATCCAGTTCTCATTCAGTTCACTGGTGGCCACAGTCTCCTTTGCCATAACAGCACAGGGTTGTTTCCTCTTCCACAGGAAAGTCACTTGCTGGTTTATGCACATCCTGCCATTTGTTTCATCAGGAGACTCCAACAATACTAGCACAACACTACCAAGCTGGTTTTGGCCTGCAAAGGTATCACTGTCTAAAGTCTAGATTCTTCTTCTGGTTAAGACTGTCTGTAAAATATGTGATTTTAAATGTTGACAAGTCAACCCTAAGATGAAACTGAAGTACGGAAGAATATGCAGAAAAAAAATGGCACACTGAAGACATTTCTTGAAACTTTTACAGCCAAGACATGAAAGTGACATGAAAGTGACATGAAAGTGACATGAAAGTGACATGAAAGTGACATGAAAGTCTTCCACAAAACTTCTTAGGTGTTTGATATAAAGCAAATACAAACAGCAAAACACATTTTTTTGGATGAAAAACATGCAATGTTGACTTTTGGTGGTCTAATTCCTGAGATCTCCTGAATTGTTCTTCATGATATCAACTTAATAACAATTATCTTGATGAATCTTTACCTCAAGACAAATTAACAAAGCAGATTACAAGGAGAACAACTGAATATATTGGGGGCAACACTGTTAGGGGACAGGAACTGTGAATTTGGGACTTGTCCTAATCCTCATGAAAAAGAAACCTTGGGATATCAGATTATTGAGGTACTTAAGGTACAAAAAAGTTATGGTAAGTCTAGAACAACCATTAGGTGGTAGTATGATAAAAGTACTAAATTGAATAAGGATTAAATTGCCAGAACATGCAGTGAATCTATTCAGATAACGTTCTTCCATGAACCTACACTTCACTAGCATGAACGGAAAAGCAGGAAAGTGGGAGAAATAAGCATGCCCAAGTGATACAGGAAAACACAACCTCCATGTGGCATTTCTTTGTTCCTCAGTCACATTAACAACTGCATTTTGTCATCCACTGAGATCTACAAATTTGCAGGGCACAGGTGGGATTTTGAAAATCTGTGGCCACCACAGACACTCTGACTTTGTGACTACTGTTCATCATGCTGTTCTGGCCTCACACTCTAACAAAACAATGTCTGTAATGCAGCTTGCAGGAATTGATAGCTTGATGCTCTCTTAATATTAACAGCTCATGAAAAACCCTGATAAAGACCCCAAAATCTAACAGTTTTATCTCCAGCCAAGGCATGAGTAGAATCGTCTGGTACTTGAGACAGGAAGACTGTGCATAAAAAATGAATAAAACATTAAATACACAGCAGGTAATCAAATGACTAAAGCAGTTTTGAAGGGCTTTTTTATTATTATTATTATTATTTTTGGCAGGTGGTACCAAAGTAGTCTATCTGCTCCTAAACTTGTGTCTCTCAGCTGGAAACACAACGTGCAGCTCTTGTGCCGCAAGGCTGAATTAAACTACATTTTAAATTCTATACTCTAAATTCTATTCAGGTGAAAACTTCCTACAAAACTTTACAGGCAAAAGGGAAGAATACTTAGTTCTTATTAATTTTCATATTTCCAGTTCTGTCTTCAAAAAGGAAATGCTAAAAAGCCTATGATCTGTCAACACACTCCAATTCTAAGCGGTTCACCTGATCTCTGTTTTTGATATATGAAGCCACTGATGAATGCAGCAGAAAGAGCATGGCCACTTACCTTTTGGGAGGGCAGAACATAATGTTACCAAGGATCCTACCTTTCCACGTACAAAAGGCCAGGGCAGAAAACACAGCAAGCCTGTAATTTTTTTTTTTTTTCTAAAACACTTGAAAGACTTTAAGTGCTAGAGGGTATGCTTTCAAAATGCTTACGTAACCTGTTACACTTTGACAACAGGGCTTTTCTCTGCTCTAAATAATCCAGCAAGCAGTCTGGGAGCTGGTACAGACAGCAGACAGGCTGCAAACAGGACTGGAAGAGGAACTCAACATCTGGCTGCCTCCTGGATTCAAAAGACAGGGAAAAAGCCACATGTCTGCAACTGGCAGGAAAAAAAGGCATAAGATTCAAATCTACAGCACAGTCTTCTCCAAAAATCCCCAAAACCAAAAACCCCCACAGTCTGACAGTCTACAACTGCCTCTAAGCCAGCACAGCATACCTGACCATAACTTTAAGCACTCCTTAGTCTAAGACTTGAGTTTTGGTACTGTCCCACACCCCTTCTGTGCTCAGCAGGATGATATTTTTGCATTAGCTTTCACATCCTTAATAAGTACCTGCATCTCCCTACTAATGTAACCAGCATTTCAGCAAGCCCTCGCTATGGCTCAGCACACACAGAGAAGCCACTCCTAAAAGTGGATTCAACAATCATTTCTCTCTAGAAGTGCAAAAGAGGAGAAATCCTTCAGGGAGAAGAAAGAAAACCCCAAACCTCAAGACAAATCAGAAAAGTATCATAAATGAGCATGTCCCGTAACATAAGTATTTATCTACTGAGAACTACAAGGAGAGCAAACAAGCTATTAATTTGCAAAGGTCACTGAACAACCATCAGATAACAGGATTCAATCACTACTGACATGAACTGAATTTCAAACACCAGTGGAAGGCCTTATTTTTGTATTCTCAATTTCACGACCAAACCACCAAATGCTGTCAAGGTTGCTGGTGCACCAGGAACTGAACAGGGATATATCTCAGGTTAGGGAACAAGTCTGCAGTATGCTAAAGGGAAAAATCTAAAGACTTTACATATCAGTACAAGGTGAATGTTTTCAGGGTGAAAGTTTTTGGGGTGAGAGTTTTCATCTTCTTAGACAGTCAAATCAGCACTGTTTGCCAGCACAGACACTCAAGCACCTTTTAGTCCAAGTCCTATGCTCAACTAGGCCTTGCATGCATCCTCACAAGTCTTCTGGGAATGAGGCTGGGGCAATGCACCATCCTCAGAACACTCAAATATCTTTATTTTGACAGATCCTCCCAAAACAGCCATGATCACCAGCACAGTAGAACTCCCATGAAGAAAAATCTAATTGCCAGTTGTGAGTAAAAGCAAGATTAGATGGATTAATATAGACAGAGATGGAAATGGAATGGAGCTGTTAATTTTACCTTACACAGTGCCTAAGATGCATCTAAAGAGTGAATTTATCTGCTGCAACTGCAGGAAGTCTGGAAGCAAGGATTTGAGTGCTTATTTTCAAGTTTACCTCAATAGCACTACTACAAGGAAAAGGACTGTTTTAAGGAGATGCAATTTTCCAACCATTACTTTGAAATCACTAGAAAGGGAAAAGAGGGGGCGAAAAAACCAAACCAGAGATAATTCCATCACCAGCATTCAGTCTGCCCAGTAATAAACTCACATGCCTTGAACAGAAAAGGAAGTATCTGGTTCCTCTGCAAAGTCCCAGGCACTACAAGCAGAGATGTGCTGCATGCAACAGCCTAAAGAGCAGGAGAAGGGTGGCTGCCTCACAGTTTGCAGGCACTGCACCATCTGTGGCCTTACCTGCTCCAAAAAAAGCTGCAGCTGGAAAGCCGGCTGCTACGTGGGCTCCCGATGTCTGTTACTTCAAGGGCAAAGCCATAAAATGAGGATTTAAAAATCAAAAATAAAAATTGTGGAGCTAACACGCAGTATGTTAGCACATACTGTTTCAATTCCCCTTCCCCCTCTGCCACACTGGTACTGTTTATTTAGACTATGGGCACTTTGAAGAAGGGACATTTCTCCCTGTATTTGGATGCTGACACCCCAAATTTCACCGTGCACCACAACCCAAGCAGGGCAGGCTGTGCTGTTAAACAGGGTCAGACGTTTGTCAATGGATAAGCTAGTGAGACTCTCCAAAGGGATTACTCATTAATTAAGAGATGTTACAAAACGAACCAGTACAGGCCAGTGAGAGCTTGCATATAAATAAGAAGTACAGTTTGTTCACAAGCCTAAAGATTATTACACTCAACTGGCTGAGAAGATGGGAAGAAGTTGGCTGGTGCAATGAAGGCAGTGGGAAGCCTTGATGTAAATAAACCTAACTTTTTTATCCTATTTTGCATTTTTTTTATAAAGTTAAATCTTAAATTTAGAACTTTCTTAAAGTTATCTGAGTGAGCACTGAATTATCAAAACATATTGACATGCAGCTACTGTGACATTTGGTACATTTCTCTTTGTCAGCAGATAAATAGATACAGCACAAATATTCTAATTACTAAAATTAATTATTTGTATCACTCTTGGCTTGGACGACATTGAGGATCCAGAGACAAGAAAAAAATCTTGTTCCAATTAAAGAGCACTGGCACCTGGGCCTCCACAGAGGCTGTCCTGCTTCTCCCCTTCAACTCCCTCCAGTTAAATTAATCGATTAATTAAAAAACTTAAGTTATTGGAGGTTTGAAGCAAACACTCTTAAAGCCATTGGACTTGGGGTTGTAGCTGGAAATCGGCTGGAAGCCTAAAGCAGACAGCAGCCCTTACAACCTGTCCTTCAGATCAGAGGGTTTCCATTTGTCTGCTGAAGGATGTCACCTCATCTCAGATCTAACTCCATCCTTGTCCCTCAAGAAATTCAGACACAGAAGGTGGAATTGTGCCATGCAACTCAATGAATTCAAGAGCAGTTTCTCCTTGGTGTAATTTAGGTGTTCAAAAACAGCTGAAGGACAAATGTGCTGCCACATCACCAGGGAAAGGGTCTGTGTCACAGTTTAAGGATCTGGTCAGAGGCAAAAGTGCTGAGCTGGGGAATCACTGACAGAAGTACATCAGGGAGTCACAGAGAACTGATGAAACCTCCCCACATGCCTTATGCCGTGGCCACTGAAGTTATTCCTGGGTTGAAGTGAAAAAATGTGTTATTTGTAGCCTGTCTATCAAACAGAGCTGGCAGCAGTTCTTCATAAGACAGTTAAGTTCACTCATCAACCTTAATCCCTCTGCTTTCACTCTGCTGGGGACCCTGAGGTGTCAGTTCTTTGTGGAGATTCTATCTGTCTCCCAGTCCTATGCCAGACAAGAATTCTTCCAAGGTTACTTTAAACCAATCTGGTCAATCATCAAGATACTCCCATAAGGCATTACTGATGAGATTAACATTAGCTAAGACAAGTCAGTGAAAAAATCTAAAGGTGACAGTGGAAAAGACTCAGGGAACAGCAGAACCGGGGACTGCAAGAAAGAGAAACCACATTGACAACACACTCACATCTCCAACACAGCCTTCACTGTTGGTCACCCCATCTCAAGAAGGATTTAGAAAAACAAGAAAAGGCACTGAAGATTAAAAAGATTGCTGTAAGTGCCAGCTTCCAGACATGTCAGTAGACTGAGGATACCAGGACATGTTCAAAAAATGTGTTTGATGAAAGAAATTACAGAGGAAACAACAACTATTCATCCTTTTTTTCCTACCAGAGAACTAATGATCATGCTGTGAAATTATCAGCTAGACAGCTTAGAAGAGAAGGACTTCTTCTATGTAATACATTTGCTTGCTGCAAGATGCTGCAGGCATAGCTTTGGGTATTCCAGAGCTTAAAAAAACCTTCAAACAAATCCATGGGGGTTAGGCCAGTGGTGGCTATGACGTGAAGTGGCCGGAGTACAATGCCTGGATCCAGCAGTCCAGAGCATAAGGGGATACAAAGGGAAGGAGCAGCACCTCACTCTCAGGCAGATTCTTATACATTTCCTACCATGGTGGTTTTGGCTGGGATAGAGTTAATTTTCTCCAGAGGAGCTGTGAGGGCTGTGTTTTAGGCTTTTGCTGAAAACAGTGTTGATGACACAGGGATTTTTTTGTCATTGCTGAGCAGGGCTTGCACAGTGTCAAGGCCTTTTCTGCCCCTCACGCCTTCCCACCAGTGAGGAGGCTGGGGGTGCACAAGGAGTTGGAAGGGGACACAGCCAGGACAGCTGATCCCAACCGACCCAAGGGACATTCTGTACCATGTGGCATCACACCCAGTAAATACACCTGCGGGGGGAGAAGGAGGAAGGGAGAGACATTCAGAGTGATGGCATTTGTCTCCCCAAATCACCACTCTACATGATGGAGACCTGCTTTCCTCAGGAGGAACACCTGTCTGTCCATGGGAAGTGGTGAATTAATTCTTTGTTTTGTTTTGCTTTGCTTGCATGTGTGGCTTTTGCTTCACCTATTAAACTTTATCTCAACCCATGAGTTTACTCATTTTTATTCTTCTGATTCTCTTCCCCCATTCCATAGGGATAAGTGAGTGAACACTGTGTGGGGATGAGTTGCTGGCTGGGATTAAACCATGACACCCCTAAATTCCAGGTTACTGGCCAGTATAAGAGAGAATCCTGGGGCGGCAGGCATCCAGCCGTATTTGTATGGGTGTTTACGTACATGCACAGGATCAAACCTACAACACGGTTTATTGAAGGGTGGTCCCAGCCCAGAGGGAGATGCGGGATGAGGATGCCTTCACCACAGCTTTGGAAAGCAGCTTGCTCGTGAGCAGCAGCCCTGTGTGCTTCCTACACATTGCCAATATGAATCCTTCAGAGAGCATTCCAGCAGCTGGAGCTGTGCTCACCACCCCATCCCAGGCCAAGGGTAAAGCCTTCACTCACTGATGCACTCCAGGGATGCTCACCAGCTCAGTCCCTATAGAAAAATGTGACTCCAACAGCCAGCAAAGTTGCAGGAGATCTCTCTTCTCCCAAGGACCCACACTTTGGTAGTGGCCTGACCCAGCCACCATTTTCTGGATTCACACCAGGCAAGCTACTCAACCTCCATCATCCAGCTCCACAAGGAACAGCGGCAAAAACATCCTTGAACATAGCAGTCGAGTCTCCTCCTTCCCAGCCAAGGTAGGAAGAAAAAGAGTTAAAGATGGGAGGGCATGGTGAGAGGAGGGACTCATGAAGCCTGGCTGGAAAAAGAGTAAAGACTTGCTGCGATAACTTGGGGAAACAGGATGTCGCAAGGAGCCAAATGCCCACGCTGTTCCCACACCCTGATGAGATGCTGTCCAGACTCCCCACCCCCCTGAGGTTTGTCTTTATTTTTAAAAAGTGCAAAAAAATCCCCAAGGCGACACTGTACTGACAAATAGAAATGACTCTGAGTAAGCCCCAAGACCAATTTTCTCTCTAGCTCTCCTCCTCTCAGAGGTAATCTCATACCTTCACAATAACAAGATCAAGACAAAATACATCTCTGGTCTGTCTGCTGGGGGTCAACAAAACACTTTGCATCTCCCAGAAGCACTGAAAACTATTGCAAGGCAGAACATTTTTCTCTTAGTTCCCCTACAGCTCTAAATAAGCCTTTGTTACTTCAAGTAGTAAAAAAGTGCTGACAAAATCAATCAAATTGGCCCTGCTATTAGTATTCTCCTAGCCACCATAATAGTGATTGAAATACCAATACCCTTAGTAGTCCCACATAAAGATGGGCTACTTTCAAACAACCTTCTCTTGGGTAAACAGAGGAAGTTTGCAACTGTTCAAAACTTTCTTCAGTTTAAGAGCTGCACAAATAAGGGAACAGTCTCACTAGGTCTTTCAGTTAAAGTTCAGAGCACTGAACTTGCCAAGGAAATGGGGTGTCCCATTCCAACAGTCTATTAGGAGGCCATAAAAAAAATGTACAAAATCCTATTCACCAGCATAGGTACCGACCTGAAGAATATACAGGTTTTACCCAAGTAAAATCTTATTTGTCTCCCAACCATTCAAACAACAACCAAAATATTTAAAAATATGTAGGCACAAATCCAATTCCATACAGTACTTACGTTTGCATACTCATAACAAGAATGAAATTGTCCAAATGAATTTTTCTTCTGAAGACTTGTCCAAAGAAACCTGAATTCAATGAAAAGATTCCTTTCTACATAGCAACTTAAGAAGGCCTTGGATTAGGTTCCAATATGTGATCGAGACTCAAGAAAACACATATGGTCTCTTTCATTTTTAATCTCCTACAGACATAGCGCTTTCAAAGGAATCTAATTGATCTTCTGCTAATGATGCAATAAAAAAATCATTCTTACAGCAAATAAAGTACATTAACACTAACCATATTTAAAGATCCCATTGAAATGAACCACAATATTTGTTCCCTTGCCATTTAAGAAAAAATCGTTTCATTATTAAAAACACAGTGGATGCAAAGCTTTGCCAGAACAACTTCTGCTGACTTTATTTCTTGCTTTCATTTTCCATTATTTTTCTCCCCCATGGTGCGTTAGTCCCATTAAAATTGGACATTTTGAAAGTGCCTGATTTTGAAAGCAGGAGAATTTCTGTTGCTCAGCTTCAAAGACATTCAACTATGCACAGAAATGCACAAACACCTGTATGCACAACTTCAGCCTTCAATTAATACTGACTTTGTCATACACTGCTTTAATGGAGGCATTCTCCCCATTTTTTTCAGCAGCTGAGACACTCAGGGGGAAGAAAAATACCATTGCTCTGAACAAGAGGACAATTTTCTTAGCCACCCTGTAAAAGACACAATCCTTAAACACAGACTGTGTCCATAAATTGAACTTTCGGCAGGTTTGTGAAAGGCAGAAATAACTACGCATTTACTGTAAAGCAAACATGGAACAGAAATAGCAAGAAGATTCATAACTTAAATTGTAGGGCCAAAATAACAGGTGTTTGAAGCAGTTCAACTTCTGAGTGAGAAACCCAAAGCCAAGAGCTTGCCTTTGTGCAAGCAGCTTCCCCACGCTCCGGAGGCTGCGCAGTCACTTCTGAGTGTGCAAGAGGCGACGAGGGCTCGCAGCAGTGAGGACGCTGCACCAGGTGACTCGCAGGACAGGGAACCAGAAAAAAAACATACAAGGAATGGTGACCCAGAAGACACAAAAGCAGAGAGAAAAGGCAAACAGAGAATTGTTGGGCTCCTTGTCGACATCAACGAAGGTTCACTTCATAGAATACGTCTATGCATTCTACACTTCAGGTGCAGACAGACCACAGGAAGACAACAGTGTGCTGAGCTGACCACACGTCCTCACCGCCAAATTCTCCAGGCATCAACCTCAAACATTTTGCAAAGAACATGTTTTGGTTCCTTTTTGTTTTCTACATTATTTTGTCTTCACTCTCTCTACTGCTTTGGTTTGTGAAGCCAAAACCTCTGATGAAGCACCAGATTAAAAAAATGGCACGTTACAAAGGCATTCTTTATTCCTGCATTTGAACAAAGCTGACATTTCACATTCATAATACCCATCAGCTAAAAGGGTTTACAGGACAGACACACTCCCCTTGGGCTATCATTTCTGTAATGGATTCTTTACTAAATCTACATGCCAGTAAAGGATGGATTGTAGATATTCGAACAGCAAAGCTAATTAACTAAACATAACTACTTCCTTTGAAACTTTAATAGATGGTAAAAAATTCCATTTATCTATTGAGTAGTGAGGTATTGCAGTCTGTATGCCCAAACCATGAGTTTGGAGAGATGTCATCTGAGCTACTGGCAGCAAGGGGTTTCCATGGCCTCCCCATTCTAGTGCTTTTTAGTCATGTTGATTAATTCAAAACTCCAAAAAGGAGTTAATCACTGTTTCAGACACAATTGTTCTTATACTTTCACAGAATTTGAAACTTTCAGATAAACTGATACTATGCTAAAACACATCAGTTAGGGGGAAATAAAAAACCCACCAAATCAGAACAATGTATAAAGATCTGAAGAAGGCTGCTGCTTCCAGAAGCACTGCATTTAGCAACAGCTCACAAAACATGCTCTCCTGAAAACTGAAACCAGTTAGCATGTAATAGTGATTTCTCCAGCAGGTTCAAGAAGTGCCATGCCAAATTCTCGGTCCTATCCACGAACTGCTGTTTGCCACCTTCTCTGCTGTGCTGATGACAAGACACTGGGTGAAAAACTACAGCAGGGCCACAGACAGCAAAGGAATCAGACAAGATATTCATGTAGGGAATCATTCCACCCTGTTGATGAAACAACACAAACACTCCTCACATTCAGCTCCATGAACCAACTCCCTGCCTGATTGCAAAAACACTGTGTAAGGGACAGTTCAGGTCTGCATGGCCAGTGCAACAGCCCCAAACTACTGCTGGTTTAATTCTCTGAGCCAGGCCCCTAGAAACTCGGATAAAGGCCTGAACCATGCAAAGGAGAGTCAGGAACACACAGCTATGGGTGGAAGGAGATCAGTGCCACAGCAGCAAACATTTGAGAAGTTTTAAGTGCAATGCAACCACACCCCAAGTTCTCACACGTGCATTAACTCACACCAGATCAATACACTGAAGTTGTTGGATCATGCAAAATTGTATTTCCACACTGCAGCACTCAATCTTCTGGAAGAGCCATGCCAAGGACCTGGAAAGCAGCCTCGTGCTAAGAAATAAGTCGTAACTCCTGAATAAGAAAATGCAAAGCCATCCTGTGGGCATAGGGCAGTCAGTCTTGCAACCAAACCTAAGGGTCACCACCCTTTTGCACAATCCAAGAAGTAAGTCAAGTTCTCAAGATAATTTCAGAGCTTTCCAAACCTACTAATCCCATTTTTTTTGTTGTGTTTTGTGGGGTTTTTTTGCAGATCTTTGGAACCTTCACAATTTTCTCATTTAGCTACTAAAGATAAGCTTCTTACAAATCTGGGGATGCTTCCTGATTTTTTGTTTTGTTTTGTTTTTTAAAAAAATTTTTTTTCAAGAAAGGGAGTGTTTACATATTCAAACACCTGGTTCTCTGGATAGTGTTGCCAGATTAATTTAGTACGTTAGAAGAGCATGCAATGGAACAAACTACTGGTGAAGGTGCATAGAAACAGAACATTCAGGCTGGAGTCACCAAAACTCAGAAATAAGAAGGCATAAACAACAGAAGTGACAAGCAACAAGTTTAAAAAATCAAATTTGTTACTAATACAACAGGGACTGAACACAGAAGGAAATAATGTTGTAAAAAACCTTACATAAATAAACTAGAGCATTTGGAAAGGCTGCAGACCTCAAAAAACAACTCAAACAGCTATGAAAACGGTAGAAAAGTCAATGTATTTAAATGGCCCCCAGGCACTATAAATACAGCTTGGCTGGGTATAGCACAGGACAAGTCATCCAGAACTGAGATCCATGAAAACACTTTAAAAAAATCACAGGATTCCCAGTCTTAAAGTGTGGCCAGCTGCACAGCGTGGACCGAATTTAGCATGCCCAGGAACACAGTGAATTTGAAGATTTTAACACATGTCTATGTACGGCTAGTGAGAACATGAAACTAGGGGACTATTGGCACATAAACCCATTCATGAATAAGATGCATTTTTTCCCCCTAAGCAAGGTGTATACAAGTAAAGCTGCTGCACTTCAGTCTCCCTTCCCATGTTGATGCAAATCAACACTTAAACATGCCCAGCTCTGGAGGCTCAGTTGAGTCTGTGCTTTGCTCCTGGGCACAAGGCTCAGTTTTCTCTCTTCTTGCCCACTGAAGGTCCTGGGCGGTGTCTAATTTTCTAGATCTTGCTCCTCACTTCAACTGTAAGGTCATTGCTCTTGCTATCAAATCAACCCAGCCTTTGTTCAGGACAGGTAATTTTAACTTCTGCAGAATTTCTCACTCCCCCACACAATCCAGGAGACATTCTGTGTAAAAGATTTATATCCATCCTTTGTACAGCAACACAAGGTTATATAAAAGCTGGGATATTCAGAATACAAAGCAGGTGAGAAGCACACTTTAACTTGTAGGTGACACCATTAACACTGAAAATTCAAGATTGTCACTCAGAAGGCTAGTGCTTCAAAAAAAAAAAGAAAAGGTGGCTTTTTTCTCAACTGTGGCACAACTTGCAACACTAAGAGAGATCCTGGCCCTAGTCCATCAACGAGTGTTTGAAGTTTCACCAGGGCCAGATTTCATCCACTGCATGTTGACAGTAACAAGACAAGCCTCAGCATGACGGGTGCAGTTTCACAATGGCTTTACATAGATCTTAAATATGACCTGTCCCACAAAAGGGACCTCCAATGATTCAAGCTTCTCATGGCCTTGCTGCCACCCAGAGAGCCAGCCTGGGGACACACAACACGCAGCATGGCCACAGGGAAGCAGTTACAGAGCTCAGGTGGAAGAGCAGGAATGAGCTGCCAAGGCCAGGAGGATGGCAGAAAGTTCTGATCAGCTCAGCTGAAGTTTCACAACACACTGCCCTCAGTGCCAAACCCATCTTGCTGAGTTCTTCCTCCAGCCTCAGCACTTCTGCCTTGTGCTGGAGTCCACGACTCCCTTTTGTAGACACAACTGCTTTCCAGTCTGCTCTGTAAGCTCCATCATGGAGAAAGGAACCATTTGAGATGACATCTTTTCTGGGGCATACATTTAACCCATGTAAGTTTAAATAATCTGCTGCTGGCACAGCATCACACAATTCAGTGCAACCACAGAGAGATGCACTGCAGCACGGGATGGGCTTTGCTCGTGCAAGTCTCCTGCCAAGGCCAACACACAACACAATTACATGCTAATATTCTCGAACAGTATATATGTTCTTTTCATATTACTATTGTAACAAAGATATATAGCACTTTCTGCTCTGTGGACTATATCCTGCCTTACACAAAATTCCGGTTCTGGAGAATCATGTAACTGAATGAGAACTGAGAGATATAGAACTGTCCTTGGGTTGCAAAGGAAAAACTTGAAAAACACTATAAGGGAGGGAATAGATGTCACATAGCTGTAATCACCTAAGATGTGTAACTGGCAGCCAAGCTAGTATCCCTGTAGCAACTGAGGAAGGAGAGTGGCATCTCCCAAAAATCACTCAGTCTTTTTCTCTCTGCTGCTGATCCTGAGAGAAGAGATGCTCAGCATAGCCTAAATGCCTAAAGTATGAAGAATCCTCTCTAAAGCTCTGAACACACCTGAGAAAGGGGAAAATAAAACGAAAATCACAAGCACCTTTCTCTGCCTATTATCTCTAATTCTCAGAATTAGAAATTAAGATTTTGGGGGTGGCAAAGGTCACTACACAATGAGTAAAAAATTACAGTATAAAGGAGACGCTCAAAGATACAAGCAATTTATTTATAAAATATTTATTTTATAAATAAAAGGACTAATAAAAAAGAGGAAAAGGGAGAATGATTCGTCCTTTCAACCAAAAGCATAAAGCAATTACATAACGTTCCTTTAAAAGCAAGGGCTGTATTCCAGACATTACCCCTCAAATTACAATCTGTGCAGAAGCCTGGGCTGCAGTCTGGCTGCCCAACAAGGACTGAAACTACCCAGGAGACAGACTTCTCGGGCAGCTGTGGTACAGCGACGGTATCAGTGGGGCATTTTCCCTCCTGCCCCACAGGATATAAAAACACCAGTGGATGAGGATAGCATCCCAGCCACAATCCAGCTTCCCACTGTGCTGGCTCAGTGATCCTCTGCCCCAGAGAGAAGACCATGCCAGGACCCCACACACCAAGGCATCAAGATCTGTTGTTACCTCTACAGCATGAACAATAAAAACCATGACCCAAAAGCAAACATGCCACACCAGGCCTAAAAGGACAGGTTTCACCTGGCTTTATTTGCCAAAGCCCAGCCCAGCCCAAAACCACAGAGAAGCAGAGAAGCATCAGCATAAGGGAGCTAGAGGAACAAAGAATGGACTTTGGCTCCAGCACAAAGCTTCTTCAGCACCCAGTTTTTAACCAGTGTTACTGGACATTAATAATACTGCCTACCCTGGGAGCCAGATGCTGGGCCCACCTCTCACAGTCCATCATCACTGCTGCAAATATGAGACAGACATTTGGAGATGATGTACACATCTTCTGTAGGACCCAGCTTCATCGCTGCCCACATCCCAAGCCTGGCTCCATGTCATTAACTGAGTTAGAAGGAACTGGAGCACAACTAGTGAACACAGAAACCAGGCCACACTCCCTACACGACAGGCAGGGTGTGGAAAGCATTTGCCCCAGTGATGGGAGCACTCCACACTTTGCTACAGAGGCTCAGCCCCATTAACCTCAGCAGCTTACAAAGGCTGAGGGGCAAGGACAGGCAGGACAGACAGCCAGGCAACCTGTGCAGCATTTGAGCAGTGCTCTGGATAGCAATGGTTTTTAAGCATCTTCCTCTTCCTACTCTTCCTCTGATGCATCATTGAGATAAAGCCAAAGGTGCCATGCAAATGGCACTGGCAAAGCTGGAACTGCAGTCCCAGGCACCCCTGCCCTCTGCTGCTGATGGTAAAAGGTGCTGCAAGTTACACCACACTGAGGAAGAATGGTGAATAAGTCTTAGGCCAGGGGAAGAAACTCAAGCCTGCGTTTACTTAAGAATAATAAAAATACCAAGCACTTGAATAGTATCAGTGTAAGGCATCATATAAATGAAAAGGGCAGAATTAGACTCTTTACATCATTCCAGATCTCCTCTGAAATTTCACAAGGGCACACCTTCTGAAGTAACAATGGCAGACGTTGTTACTGGCTTTTGTAAGTTTTAAATTGTTCCCACAAGAGGCATTCCCACTAAACACTTGAAGATTTAAGTTGCCAAGAAAAGAAACAACCAGCAGCGGCTTTGCCGAGCACTAATGCACCTCTGCACCACTCAGAGCACCAGGGCAGCGAAGCAGCTCCAAGCCTCCAACCAGAGCAGAAAGCTTCTGCAGAGCAAGCTGGGGAGTCTTGTGACACAGCTGAAGCACCTTATGGCCGATATTAAACTTTGGCTTGTAAAGACTTGAGCTGTTTCACTGCCTGCTTGACAGTTCGCTCTGTAGCAGCATTTTAACCGGGACACAGAGGAGCCACTTGTCTCTCTTCTGCTGCCCGACAAGCTGCAAACAGCTGGTTGTGCTGCTCAGAACCCATTTTGCCCATTCCCTCAGAAAGAAGAGGGATGTTTGTGCTGGGGACACAAAGGCCGATCTGTTCAGAGCTGGCTGCAGCACTGGCTGACACAGGCTGGCGTCAAAGGGGGAAGGGTACAAACACAAGGCTTGTCCCACTTCCCCAAAGACTGTTCCTAGCAAATGTCATTATTTCAAAACATTGCACTTTGAGAATACTTGTGTGAAGTGCTCATGGAAATCTCAACTGTGTAAATTGGAGTTTAATTTGTATATTCAACATTGCCACTCTTTAAAAAGAAGTTAAACATGGCTACGTGCTTCCTAGCAGAAAAAGCTATGATCTGCAAAACGCTGCTTCTCTCCTTGGCAATCGCTACCATTTGCTTGTTTGTTTTGGTGCAACATAGAGAGGGAGGGAGGAATGATAATAAAAACATGAACACTTTTTCTCCTCACCTTGAACGGGGACAGGCTCAACAGCAAGCAGCTTTATATAGTACAATCAGCACTCGCGTGCCCACAGGAGAAAGAAAACAAAGTCATGGCTCTTCTTCTTGCATAGCCTTACCCAAACTTTGCCTTAATGAAAACAACATGGAAGATGTTATAGATGCAAAGGTCATCCTCCTCTGTGTGGTTACAGGATCAGGATGTGGACAGAGGAACCTACACACACTAAACCTCAGCCTACACATACACTGCAGAGCAGGTCGGGGCACTCTGCCTGGCCACCCTGCTTCCACCTGCAAAGTGGAGTATGTTCACTTCTGCTCTGCAGTGACTCAGTTACTTTCAGGAAGTACCTGTGCATAGAAACCATAGATCCAGCCACAGCACGAGGCAGCTGGAAGGAAAGCTGGTCTGAGGGGGGCTGATAGTGCCTCCCAGGCTCCATCCCCTTCACTACCTACTATACCAAACCCACCTACTATACTAAACACGGACGTGGTGGAAGGTGGTTCTGGGACCATGTTCAAAGAAAGGCAAAGGAGCTGGGAAAGGGTCTCAAGCAGGAGTCTTACGATGAGCGACTGAAGGAGCAGGGTATGTTTAGCCTGGAGAAAAGGAGGCTGAGGGGAGACCTTATTTCCCTCTACAAGTCCCTAAAAGGAGTTTGTAGCAAGATACGGGTCAATCTCTTATCCCAAGTAATAAAGGACAAGAAGAGGTGGCTTCAGGTTGTGCCAGGAGAGGATTGGATAGTATGAAATATTTCTTCACAGAAAGGGGGTTATCAAGCATTGGAACAGGCTGCCCAGGCAAGTGGTGGAGTCACCATCCCTGGGCATACTTAAAGATGTGCAGATGTGGAATGCAGGGACACGTTTTTGTGGTGAACTTGGCATCACTGGGTTAACAGTTGGACTTGATGATCTCAAGGGTCTTTTGTAACCTAAACAGTTCTGTGACTCTGTAAACCACTCCTGTCCCCAGAGCAAGCAGACTAACAGGCCCTCCTTTCTCCTTGGCCACTGTGGCTCACACACAAGTGTCCTTCAGCAGGGCTGTTCAGAGGGCTCGAGCTGTACCACAGGGCTCATTCCACCAGAACTGATCCCCAAAGGAGTCAATGCCAGGGGCACTGCAGCTGAAGTGCTGTTGAATCAAATTTACTTTTTTTTATTCTATTGTTTATAAAGGAAATAACATTCAAAAAGAATGGTGTTATTATTGCAGAGCTGTGTCTCACCTGACTTTTCAGAATCAGTTATTATACTTTAACTGGGTACTCTTCATGTAATATTGTAAGAGATTTCTTCGCAGCACTCTCCAAAGCTGTGATTACAGGTTTAACATTACAGCTTAGCTTCAACTATCCATGTTTTCTAATGATGCCTATATTTAAAAGAAAAAAAAAACCACAAGGTAATTGTGTTTCATTCCAGGCCTGGAGACCTCAGCTAACCCAAATTCCCCTGAGACCTCAGACACAAAATACAGACTTGCAGCTTCAATCTTCTTATGATGATACCAATTCTGTCACTTTCCAATCACTCCTAAACTGTGGTCACAAATCTGCACCTCTTTAGAGACAAGGAAAACCACCATGTCTGGCTGTTAGCCAGGTAGCCATCAGCAGCTGATGGAGCCTGCCCGGAAGCAGAGCTCATCCCCAGCAGGGATCTGCCAGCATTCAGACACACAAAGCAGCCAGCCGGGATAAAGTCAGCAAGCCAAGGTTTTGATTATGCAATTACTTGTTCAGCTACAACTGCAGGTTTTCCTGCATAATCGGGCTGATAAACATCAATTTTTTTCTGGTATTGCCTTGCATCCTAAATGATGTAGTCAGAAGTCAGAAAGGAGGGAAATGATATCCAGAAAACCCAGTGGGGAGAGGAGCATCATGCTGCTAGGCCAGGGGCAAGCAATGCAGAGACTTTGGGCTTGGTGTACTCTGCAAACCCAGAGCACCTCTGATGACTGTCACAGTCCAGCACTATATACTGCAACGGCACCAAGGCAGTTACAAACTCAAATTTCTCCTGGAAAATCATCTATGCATGGACAGTTCTATAGAGCAGGCATGAGGGCACTCACGAACCTCCTGTTCAAATAGAAAGGGGTCAAATTTCTGCTGGGTGCAGCTTTCTGGAAAAAACGTAACTTCATAAACCAGCTTCCACCTGAAACTACATTTTTATTGTCTCCACAAACAGTGACTGTTTTCTTCTCCAGTGAAACATTATTTTTAGTGTTTCTGCTCTTGAAGAGGTCAAAGCTTAGCCCTGAACAAGAAAGAAGACCTGAAACATCCTTTGAAAAGCTGTTGATACAGTATCTGTCACCCTGGAATTTAAGAGAAAGCAGGGAGGTTTGTAGAAGAGACATTTTGATACTGTTTAACTTGATGCAAGTACCCACAACTTAAGCACAGATGTGACTGCGCAGAGTTATTCAACCTTTGTGATTAGCATGGAACCATGGATAACAAAACAACAATTGTTTAACCAGTTATTATTGCACAAAATGACTGAACTCGGAGACTGAGCTGCTGTAATTTACAAAGCTTTTGCTCATCGGTCATTGAGGGAGTGGGAAAGGAGGAGGGATAAGCTGACAGGGTTGAGGAGGCAAGTATGGAGCCAGGTTTGCTGAGCACAGTAAAGCACCACGGTAGCAGAGACTCCATGGACAGCTCGGAGCAGAGCTTGTCAGCCATGCAGAAAGCCAGCCAAGTGAGACACCCAGTCAGGACCAAAGAGCTGTCCATACTATTTCTAAGGGGAATACAGTAGGTATTGGGGAAAGTATAAAGCTGTATCAGCATCTTTTTTTCCCCATAAGTGATTTACGTCATTCTTGCTTGCGAAAAAATATCCTAATCCCATGGAAATTAACAGGAAAATTCATGCCAGCTTGAAGAGGAGGTGGCTTTCACTCTCCAACCTCCTGCTCCATGTTCACTCCCCTTCCTGGCACTCTCTAGCAGAGGGCAGGTTGTCCCCACCAGCCTGGCTCACCACCAGAGGCTCGGCCACAGACAACCAGACAGGGACTGGGTGGGGAACACAGACCCTGAGAAAAACCAAAATTGCAGGTGCAGCCTCCCGTAAAGAATTTCAGCAAATTAATCAACCCCGAGACTCCTTCAGTGCAGGTATAATCAAGACACTATTTATTTCTGTTTTCAAAGAACAATTAACTTAATCTACATAGCACTGACAACAAACAAATTCTGTCTTGGATATAAGCAAATGCATGTACAACACGCATGCAAGCTGTGTGTGCCCACCTGCACCTTGTGCCTATGTAATACTGCTGATAGACATTTATAGCTGTGCCCACATTAGGGCTAGGTCAGCTCTGGAATTTCACAGCTACACTTTAAGGCATTCCTAAACCAACATCAGCCAGTGCAATAGTGAACGGAAAGAAAGCAAAGAGAAAATAAAGAAACTAAACAATATATTGCATATTCCCCCATAGAAATAATTTTCCAGCCTTTATGGTTTCATGAACTTGATTCCTTCACATACGGAGTTCTATATGAAGTCTTTAATACAGCAAAAGCTAAAAAGGTAGTGAGGCCAACTTGATGTACAGCTGCATTGAGAAGATATTAAAATTACACCTAGAAGAGCTCTTGTATGCAAGTTTTAGAGACTTGAGAAGTCTCTTCCTCATTTCCTCCTGTATTCAAGGTTTCCACTGTGAGTTTCAGAGAAACAAGGAAGCATTCCCCCAGAAGTATGACTAACAGAAAAGATCAAATGTAAATGTCTTACAGGAATTCATATAATGTATCACTTGCGACTTCTCTACTGGAAGCGTATCTGTCTTGGCTCATACCAAATATACATCCTTATCCACGTTATACAGCCTGCATATTGATAGAAAAATAACAGAGCAAAGTGATTAAGGAGAACAGCATATCTTAATTTTCCAAAGAACTGAATAAATACCTGCAGTTATTGAAACTATGTATTTTAACAAAATGGGAACAAAGTACTACATTGAGCTGGTCAAAACTTTTTGGCTATGAAAAGTTCCTGTGATAAATGTGATATGACTGCAAAGATTTTCTATGAGGAGATGGTACACTGGGTAATTCTCTGCTATGCCACACAGAAAATTCTGCTTATAAAAGGTTTTAAATGCAAGTTCAAATCAGCCTTTTGAAAGAAAATTGCTTAACTTTTAGATATAAAATGCCATTTCAAATTAAAATGTCATAAAAATTCCCACAGAAACCTGCATGTTTTCAAGTTAGCCCTTCCTTTCCTCCCTCAAAAGCCAAAAGGTATTTGTTCCTCAGTCTTTTGTAAAGAGAGTGAACCCTGAAACCTCTCTAAGGTCTTAATACTATTTATGCACATAGACAAAAAGCTCTGGCAGTACTTGAACGAAAACTCAAGCATTAAATACTAGCATTTCACGGTATGCCTAGCAGAAAAGTTCAATACATATATAAAACAAGATCAACATAGAATGATCCCAGCAATGCAGTCTGTACACAGGCAAAGCCCAGAATCAATTTCAGTTTATTTTTATTGGGTGTAATTTATAATATGCTCAGACTCACTATTTTTTTCCTCAAGACTTCATAAACAAAGTGCTGCTCTTTTGATAGTCTATCCCACATGTTTATTAAAATAGATATAACAGAGTGAAAGGGAAACATAAAACTGACAGAGGATCATTTTCAGTTTCAGGGATATTTTATATGCCATCTCTTAGAACTTCAATTTATAGCTCTCCTTAATGGAGACTCTCAGTGTTGATTTTAATGTGTTAAGTGGAAATTCCACTGGTTTGTTACTGCAATGCTTTCTTTATGACCTGTCCTCACACATCACCTAGGTCTGGCTTATTTATACAGACAGCTGTTCACTGAACAACAGGGAGCTCCTTCAAACTAGTTGCTTTCACTTGCATTCTTCCTGTATTAAAATGTCATTTGCTTTTATGGCCTTTTTTGGCCTGACACTTCTCCAGCATTTCACAAACATAAAAAAGACTGAAGTTACTGTGAGGTTTTTTACCTCTTTCAAGGCAGGAATAAGGATTTCCTCCCCAGAGCTAGATGAGAGCTGTGTCTTACAAACATCCCAAGAGCACTAGGCTGCAACCCAACCAGTATTCCTGCAAATGAAAGGGTCACAAAAGCCATGAGAGCAACTGTGGCTTCAAGCTTATTAGCTGAGGCATCTGCAGCACCTTTAGGTCTTTCATCAGGTTTAAGTGTTGCTTGTGTCACTTCTCACCATGGACTCTCAGGACTTCAAAAATTTGGGCTATGTTAACTGTTTGACTGGCCATTGACCTGAGCTTCTAAAATCTAGAGTTTAATTTGGGCAAAACACAGTAATAACACCTGGAGCTCTTAATGAAGAGCCTGTTGTCATCATCTAAGTCATTCCAGCTTGAAGCTTGCTTCCCTTCTCTTGCAGTAAGCACATCTTCCAGACTTTAATATGACAGAGCTCACCAACAGCCACATCCCCAGCTCTGGAAAAGTCTTCCCAGTGGTAAGACACAGAGTAAGAATCACAGAACAGTTAAGGCTGGAGGGGACCACTGGTGGGGTCACCTGGCCCAACCTTCCTCCTTAAGCAGGATCTTCTAGAGCACATTGCACAGGGTTACATCCAGACTGTTCCTGAGTATCTCCAGTGAGGGAGACTCCACAATCTCTCCAGTGTCGAGCTAGAACAGCCCACCATGACATGCTAAAAGCAGAGAGACCCAATGGGTAACAGGCATCAGTTCCACCTCTGCAGACCTGGCAAAGCCCCAGCAGCCTGAAGCTGCCGTGCTGGCCCTAAGCACATATGAAGGTCAAGCACCAAGCAAGGAATACCTGTTGGTGGGACTGTTCATTACGGAAGTATGTATATAAATACATCCTGTGGTCTGTGTCTCTCTACCCAAGTATGTATTTATGTGGTAGGAATTCTGCTGGGTCTCTGCATACACTTCTCCATCCCAGCCACCCATCACTGATGGAGGAGGAGACTGGGCACCAGGAAAATCTATCACTGCATGAGACAGGACAAGTATGTTAAAAGGGACAGGTAGTTACTAGGAATAATGTGTTCTTTGGAAAACAATTGTAACACAGAAACATTTTTTTCTGTTCACAGCATCCTCCACAAAAAAAAAATAAACAAAACTCCCCAAAACCCACACAAACAAACAAACCAACCAAATAAGAATCCCCCAGACCAGACAAAATAAATCAAACAAAAAACCTCATGAAGAAATCAAGCCACAAGTAGTGAAGGCAAATCCTGCTCACATTATTCCTGGAAAATATTTCTGAACATCCAATATTTAAATACCTCCTTTGGCTTCATGTCAACAAGAGAAGGATCCTTCTGGCTTCTACCTGGGAAGAGCAAGACCAAAGGGAAGCTGCCTGCTATAAGGGAAATCACATCTGCCACAACAATCCTGCCAGTCCCTCTACCACCTTTGTCCTTCCAGGCTGTTTCATGGGGACTAAAGCCCAGGATAAACAGATTAAACTTTCACTGTCTGAGTTAAAACTATTAGCTTAAAGCAGCCTCATAAGACACATGCTGGATAACTCTAAACCTCTCCAGCATCCTCACACAGCTGTCTCTTGCTCCCCTCGCAGAATCAGAGCCAATGGCAGTTTAAACACATGCCAATATAGTAAATCATCCTGGAAGTAGCTACTCTTGGAATAATTCATACTAAAGTGGAGATACGTTATTTCCATGGTGTAGCTTTCCATGCTCTCTCACAACTTCTTGATTATGTTAAAAGCCAAAATAGGTACTGCACCAGCTGTATATGCCTATGGCAAATGGAACATAAAGCTTAACTAATGGTCCCATTTCCCTGAAAGGGCACATGAAGCTGATAAGTATTCCCAAGAGGTCATGTTATCTGTTGAAGATATCAGGTAAGTTGTGTCTCCTTTGCCAGAAAAGAATTTATATTCCGATACTGGCTTTTTTACATTTTAATTTTATGTTCTATTTCCAGCTTTCCAATACTTGGAAAAAAAATTCTGTTTCTCAGGTAGTCACACCATACCAGGAATTTACCATCTTTTATTCTGCCATTAAAATGAACAGAAGCCGTTCATATAGATGCACACACACCCACCCCCATTACTCACCTGTGTGCTGCCTTGAAGCTGCCTCACTGCTCAAATACATGTCATCTTCAGAAGGAAATATCCCAGAGCAGAGAGAAATAAACAGCCACAGCTTTAGTTCTGATGGCTTCTAGTGCCAACAAGCAAAGCTTCCAACAATTCAGCAAAAACCTGCGTATCATTTTTAGAAGGAGTGTGCTGTATGTTAATCATTTCTAATCAGAGACAGTTTTTCCACATCTACTTTTCTGGCTCATTTCCTCACAATTAAAAACTCTATTTTACCCAACAGTACAATACAGATGTGCTGCTTTGGCAGTGACCTACTTTGTTGTGCCCTTAGCATATGTGCAACAAAGCCATAACCAGTTCAGTAGTTCAAGTTCTAGACAGAGAAAATTAGAGCCAGACCGTAACAGAAGTGTACAGTAGCAGCAGTTGGGAAACCGTATCTGCCAAAGAGTTATGCGGAAATTATGTCCCTTAATCGAATTTATGTGAAGGAACAAACTTAACCTAACAGCAAGGCTATACCTAGCGTTGAGGCAATCTGATGAACTAGTCACAGCTGATTAAACCTTTTTTAAGCAAGTTTGTTAACTTATGTTCTGGAAAAAATTATGTTTTGCTTGCTAATTGGATGATGAACAAACCAATTCTGTCTTTTCCCAACTTCCCCCGCAAGCAAACTTTTGTGTCCTAGTTCATTACTCAGTGTTGCTGGACTCTGAGATGTTGCAAGATGCTGGATGTCATAATTTCAATTAATCCTCTCTCCCAGAAGTGCAAGATAAAGAAGGCTGAGCTGTTAACCATCTTTCAAAGCATAGAGATATGGTCTCATAGAGCAGCTTTCCTGGTCCTGCGAAATAGCAGTTGACACACTTATTTAAGAGCATGAAGGAGGCTCTCAACACACCTTCCAACATGTAGCATGAATGACAAGTAGCACTCCATGCTTTCTACATACTTTGTAGTTTCTCACAGACTTGTCTAGCCCAAATCAGCCATGTCTCACCTTGAACATCTTCAAACTGCCTCCTTGCTTGCAGTGATACTCCTCAAGGCATGTACCAAATGCTGATGTTCCCTGATGTTCCTTCCCATCTCTACAACAAACTTTGTGCCTCTGTCAAAACAAGACAATTTATTCCTCCTATTCCAAATCCTAACTCTTTCCCAATCTGCCATATCAGTACAGTGCTCTCCCTGACTGCTCTAAGAACAGATGTCCTGGCAAAGACCCTCAGCACAAGCACACCTTATGCTGGCAGATGTATTTTTCTCTGCTCGATAGCTTAAGGTTTGGAGAGGTGACATAGTTGAGCTGAGTGAAGCCCACTTCACACCAGCTACAGCTGCTGTAGTGACAGCAATGCGGGGCTGGGAGGGGCTAAAAGAAGAACCTGGCTCACCTCCACCCACCATGTCAAGGCCAGCAAAGCTGTGTTCTATGGGCTACTCACAAACTCTGTATGACAAGTAGCTAAAAGACTTTTCGCACATTCTAGAAATACTGCTACCACCCCTTCTTCACCAACTATTTTTCTGAGAGGCTTGAGGAATTGTTTCAGACTTGGAAAGCCAGTCTTCCATGCTGTACTGGGACAGCTTTGTTCCCATCAAATTTTGTTCACTTATGCTATTGCTGTCCTGAACTACTGTTTCCTCCAATTTCCCTTCTACTGAAGTAGCTGTACCAATTCTAACAAGTAGCCATGGCAACATAATCTTGCAGAATAAAGGACAAAATAATCCGTTGATCAGAAATCTAAATTAGAAAAATGGAATGGAAATAATGTGTTCTTAAAGCCTGGAAGCAGACTGACTACCAGTACAGGTTACAAATAGAAATAGCAAACTCTCCAATACTTATGAACTCTGAATGAACACAAATAGATGCTACACTTACAGCCAAATTTACAGATACATTACTAGCAGGGCAAGTTTCACACCATGTATTATAAAAATAGTGAGATTAAGAGAATAAAAAAAAAAAGCTAAAAATCATTCCCAGCTTATACCTGAAACCTTTAATCTATTGGGATCAGCACCTGAGCTGGGCTGTCCCAAATCCAAACTGGTTTGAATTATGGACACCCCTCCTCAGCTGCCTCAGGACAGATATGCAGTGAGCGTTTCTGACCCAAACCCAGTGGGCAGCAGGCGTGGGAAGAGGCCAGAGCCCTTGGCATCACCTGTGTGAAAATGCCTTCCTGAGAGAGTGGATCTGGCCTTCAGTGAAAAGGCACCTGCCCTAGCAAAACTAAGACACAAACATAGTTTTATTAACCATAGCAGAAGCCTTTAGCTTTCAATTTTAGTCTCATGGTTTAAAAATTCTTTAAAGAATTATACCAAGATTTAAATTTAATTTTCACAAGGAAATTACTACAGGGATTTTAAAACAAGCTTTTTTCTTTTCTAATGATACTTAACATGTATAATCTGTATGTGCAATTGAACCCCAGGTCTCTAGACATATTTAATCTTCTAAGCACCCGTAAGGAGATGGGAGTAAATTGCTTCTGTAGGGCCTAGTACATGATTTCCAGGGTAGGTAGGTTGACAGGGCACCCTGCACTTGGTCCAAGTAAATCCAGGAATGTGCTGCCCACAACTGCCTTATTTTCTTCAGAGTAACTGAGAAAGAGGACTCATACAAGAATTACTGTGAAGAGGATGTACTGATTTTTATCTGTGAAAGGTGATACAGGCTGTCTGGACTGCTAAATTAGCCTGAAATCTAATCTAATCAATGAAAAACACATCAAGTGTTGCCACTCAACCTTCCCCATCAGCTGCAGGCAGCTGAAACAATCAAAACTGAGATTCTCAGGAACTGCTTAGACCTGGGACTCTTAGAGTAAGATCATCTGCTCCTTTCTCTTTCAATTTCACTTCCAAACTGATGTGTGCCAAGGTCATGAAGTCATGAAATGTACAGCTTCTAAACCTAAAGCATTTCCCTAACTGCATATTTGCTGGCACAACCCCCCCCCCCACCTCCCCGCTGCCTCCCCACCCAAAAAAAAAAGAAGTGTTTTGTCCATACATACACTGGAAGTATAAAGAATAACTATGCATACAATTTGCAGTCACTGAGATTTACAGCCCTGACCTGACTGTAGTAACTAGTTATGTCACATACACACTTATTAAGTGCCCTGTGCCTCATTTTTTCCTCTATACTTGCAGGATATACATTTTTTGGATAAATATTGTATTTTGTTATCCCTCAGAAACCTCCCGTTGTCACTGCTTTACTGAGAGAAACATGAAAACATGGATTAGATTGAAAACTACAGCCAACAAGAAGCCCATACCTATTTTACACTATTTCAACATGTAATTCACACAGATAGGATTGCTTTGCTTCACCCAGAGAAAATTTTAAAAGGGTAGGAAGGGGAGAATCCTTACAATTCTTACAGAAATATTATTTGGAAAATAATACATGTTACTACAGTACAAACTGCATGGTGCTTATTCTTACATTGCTTTAAAGCTGTGTATTAGTCCCAAGAAAGCCACAGAAGATGACTATAGTCTACTGTCCAAATGCTAAAATTCACTATGCAGGGGGCTGCCTCTCTGTGGGAAATTTATGCAAACCAGGGGAGGCTGCCAAAGCCACCTCTGCACAGACCTTGCAATTGTGTTAACTGGGAGTCATTCAAAACCAATAAAACTCCAGCAACACTAAGAAGATGATCCTTTTCCCACTATGCACCTTCCACCACCATCATTACTAGCTCACCCACACACATTAAACAAGTTAGGGAAAAATACCCTGCAGACAGCAAAAGTCACTAACGCAGTTTTTTTTCCTTCACATCCCAAACAGCATCATGCAGGGGGGTCCTGTTTGAGATTAGCATAGGCTACTTCAATTTTTCATTTTTTTCACTGAACACATAGAGAGTACAAATAAAGCACAACCAGACTGGTTACAGAGCATGCCAAGAGACTGCTCTTATCCAGGATGCTTTGATAAAAACAAACACCTTTGGTGTCTTGAGAGTCACTTGAATGTAATGTGCTTCACACAGCACGAGAGGGGCTGCTTGATTTTCCTAAGTGTTTATTTAAGAACCCCAAATTTAACAGAACCACAGGGAAATTATATGTACAAACAATAGCAGTCAGGATAATTTTAGCTTCCTTCCACACCTGCAAATATGTACTGTACAAGGAGGCTGCCTTGTCTCTCACGTACGGAAATTCGCTCTGCCCCTGAATGCTGGTGAGAGGCTCCATCCTGCTGTTCTGAGCACCTGAGAAGCCACCCAGGGCTGAAAAGCCACCCAGGGCTGAAAAGCCACCCAGGGCTGAAAAGCCCAACAGCAGGGCTACCCCCACCCCAGCTCCCCCTGCCTGCTTTGCTCCCTGCACCCACACCCAAGCTATGATGGAAAGCTCACAGGAAATTAAACCCTGCAGGCAGAAGCGGTCCATCCCTGCAGATGAGGAGACAGAATGATTTCTAAGGGCTCAGGTCCTTCCTCACCACCACCTCCCTGTCCTCTTGAAGCTTCTGCCTCACAGCCCCTCCTATGGCAGTATCACCTGTTGCCTTATTTCCCTTGAATTTATCAAATTCTACTGGATTTAAGGCACCCTGGCGAACTCCACAGACCACACCTATAAGAAGGAACATTAGCTTTGTAGGTGAATTATACAAGTGAAGACTGATGTCCTTCAGGGATGGAAAATGAGAAGACAGAACAACCCAGCACGGCTATTAAATTTGTTAGAGTAGGACCTCTCCTACCGGGCTTTACAGCTGTGCCCCACCCCATCAGCACAGCTACTGCAGCTACACCACCCCTGACCCTTCAGCAAACCTCTCTTTCCACCAGCTCAGAGAAAGTGATCAAGGCAGCAAAAGGGGCAAGTGCTAAAATGAAGCACTGCCTGACCCTCCTCTTCACAGACCTTCCTCCTCCTGCCACCCACCCGGGTGCCAGCCCTGCCTCCCACACAGGGTGCAAAGGCCTGGGGAGGGATTTTCCGCTCCCTTCCTCCCCGCACAGGAATGCAGGAGAGACTACAGTTTAGTGCTGAGCTGGTAAATGCCTCATTTCACTGAGCAAGCACTTTTAGGCAGGACACTATATAACAGGCAGGCTCCAGCACTCTGACACTGGGTGTATTGAGCCACATCTTCCCTGCCATAACCTCTAGGAAATACTCAACCGTAAGACCCTTTCCAGGAATGCACAATGCATTGGGCAATACTCGGAGCCCTGCTGCACTGTGAAATGTGTTTCTTGTGCTTCACACCTTGCCATGCCTTTGCAAATTTGGCTTTCCTGGACTGGAAGCCACAAACAAATCTCAGAATCTCCCTCAAAATGTAAGTCTTTTGATCCTGGAAACATATGCTGGCTTTGCTGTGTGAATTGGAGAAAGAGCCTAGAAAGGAGCTGCACAAGGGTCTTGCCCGGCCCCACCACAGACTGCTTTTTGCCATATATAACTCTCTAAGAAGACAGGAAATGGCAAATTCCTATTGTCTGGAAAGAAAGGAAAATCAAGTGTTGCCCTTCTATGCTTTAAAGGGTAAAAAGAACTTTGGGATTCTCCTTCCTTTAGTAATAAGAATACCATTTTAGACTCTGGTGCTAAAGAATGAGCTTCAAAGTGGGCAATAGAACCGCAGAGAATTGTTTTAAGCTGCCTGTTTACACGAGCCATTCTCATGGAATGGGTCTCTGCTGAAGGGAGCAGCCCTCCCGGGCAATGCCAGAGCCAACTCTTGGTTTGGTTACACTGCTGAAATAGCAAGAGAAAGGCAGGACAAAATACTGAGTGCAGTGTCTGAATATTCTAACTCTACATACGGATGACTATTGAAATATAGTCTCGTTTTGCAAATTACAAATTCAACGGCAGGAACAACTACTGAGACACCTCAGCACGGAGCAAAGAAATGCCAGATAGCTGTGATGTCAAAAGGAGTGAAGGAGGGTGCTTAGAGTCCCCACTGAAACGGCTTCATCTTCGTTCCTAGCCAGGAACAAAACTGAGGGGTTTTAAAGACCTGTGCAGCAGCACCGTGCTCAGGTGCTGCTGCTGCAGGCAATACACAGAGGGAAGGGAGACTGTTGCAAGCACAATATACATTACTCATTAGGTCATAGCAAAGCTCAGCCATTACCTGGCCTGCACCCCAGAAAGCCCTTAAACTGCATAAACAAATCAGTGATAAAATCTAGATGCAACAGCCTCACTTCAGACCGCCCAGAGAAGTTCATATGAATACTTCAGAGGTGTATCTGTAATCAGTGCAGCTGCAGTGAGGGAGGACGACAAGATGCACTTCGGTCCTCCAGGTGTTGCAGGGCACAGAGAGAGAGAAGACACAACTGTCCTCAGCTTCTTAAATCCTCATGGAGCACTAACTCCTCCAGTTTTCACTGTCACAGGGACAACAAAAGAGTTTTTCAGTATACACTACTGTGGAATACATTTTCTCACCTTCTCTCCCTTTCAAACTTTTTCTGTAACTTTATGCCATAGTTGGCTGCTCACGGCTGATCCTCAGCTGCACCTCCCAGCCAGCAGCAGCACCTCCTTTGCTCCTCAAAATAACCCCCCAAAAAAACACACGTGAAGAAATGTGCGGTGCCGAAAGGGCTGCAGGAACAGCGAGGTGGGAGTGCCCGAGGCTCGCAGGAAAGCGATGGCACAGCAGAAGGCAGCGCTGCAGCATGCCTCAAATGCCACTGACCTCCGGTTAAATGAACTTCTGGGCAAATATGTAATCACTTTATCAAACACACGCCAAGGGCAGTTCTGAAGTTGTTCATTCTCTCAGGTGTGGCAAGTAAATTAGTCCTTGTGAAAAGACAGGGATTTGTGCACACCTCTCCTCATGAACTCGTGGTTTGGGGAAACCTGGCTCTGATTCTACTTGCTCCCCGCAAACACCCATCCCGTTCTGGGGGGACACCCTCCCTCCACTTCTCCTCCACGCACACCAGCGTCTGCTCCTTTCCCTGGCTCAATTTCTAAGGCTACTTTCTACAAAACTGTTTCAGTCACCCTTGAGCAAGAAAGAGGCGCTGCTTTGCAGGGATGGCTCACGAATCCGTGCGGCACCGCCAGCTTCATTTAAACCGCTTTGCCCCCACCCCCATCCCTAGTCGGGAGTAGGGTGGTGGAAGGAGGAACTGGACAGAGGGTGGTGTCGCGCGTTTCGAGATGACTAGGGCAAAGTCACCCAAGCCATTCCCTTAATGCCAGGGGAGAGGGGGGAGGGGGTGCTTTACTTCTTTAACCCCTCCTCTCACAGTACCCAACTCTCCCCACCTTTCTTGGGCTGAAAAGATGGGAAAACGTCCTGACGGCAGATCCAGAAGATCTCACACCCGGGAGGAGGCTCGGTCAGGCTCCCACCGGGAGTCTCAACGCAGGAGCAGATCCGCCGCCGCGACCAGACGGGGCTGCGGAGGCTCCACCGACCGCGCACGGACGGGGCTGTGGGGACTGCGCCGGCGGATACGAGGGCGGAAAGTTCAAGCCCGGCTCCCCGGCATCCCGCTTGCCCCTTCCCGAGGGGCTGCGTCCGTCACACGCGCCGTCGGGGGTCCCGGCGCGGGTTACGGGGTGCGAACTCTCCCCACTGGAGAGACGCCCGGAGGAGCAGCAAGGGCTGCGCGGGGTCAGCCCCTGGCCCCGCTCGGCTCCGCCGCCTCTCGGGCAGCCGAGCCGCCCCGCTCCACAGCCCCCCGCTCCGGGGCGCGCACGGCCGGACCGCCCCGCTCCGCCCCGCTCCCCTACCTTCCAGCAGCACCTCCTTGCCGGCCCGTTTGAGCGCCTGCACCGCCTCGTCGTGAGTCGCATCCCGCAGGTCGGTGCCGTTCACGGCCAGGATGGCATCGCCCACATAGAGAGCCTGGGTCTGGTCGGCCGCCAGCCCCTTGAAGATCTTGCTGATGAGGATGGGCATCTTGTTCTCCTTGCCCCCCTTGATGCTGATGCCCAGTCCGCCCAGCTCCTGCTTCAGCACCTTCACGCAGCGCTTCTTGTTGGAGATGGCCTCGGGCACCTGCTCGGGGGGGTCGGTGAAGGCGGTGCGCACCGCCGCCGGCCCCCC